>JAJKFI010000101.1:3425033-3444003 GCA_029204185.1 Lerista edwardsae | reverse complement strand
AACTCTTGGATCCAGAGCATATAATGAGATCCTATATATCTACCCATTACAAAGTGAATGTGCTTTGATTTTTTTTCTTTTTTCAGGACATTTCTGTAACATTCATAAAACATTTCTGTACGCATATTGTAGATAGGCTTCCCAAGATAAGACATTAGCGAGAGGGCATGGTCCCTGACTGTGTGTGAACAGAACATTCATTTTTTCTGTGTTGGAACCACGTTACAGCTGCTGCTACCCATGGTACAGACTTCATTCCTCTGTCCAATGGTTTTTGGTCAAATAGGTTTTGCATGTGTTTGATTCACTGTAAAAAACTGCAAGGCATATTTGATCAGAGAAGGCAGTGGGACAGAAATAAGGAGTGTACATGGGGAATACAAATGAGGAGATACAAACGGGAAGAGAGTGCCTATCCCTTTAACCATGGTATAGAAGAGGGAATTTGGGCAGGTGCAGCTTTTGACACCCTTCCATGTTGAGCTGCACCTGCCCAAATTCCTTCTTCTATACCAGGGGTAGGCAACCTTAAACACTCAAAGAGCCATTTGGACCTGTTTTCCGGAGAAAAGAAAACCTCGGGAGCCACAAAACCCTTTGACATCTAAAATGAAGATAACACTGCATATATAGTTTTTTTTTACCTTTATGCTATGTATAAAAAAACTATAGTGTGTCGCATTTTTGAAATGATTGAACTGCTACAGAGAAAACAAAATTTTATTTCAGCATGCAACAAAAACATTTTGAATGTCAAAAAAAAAGACATCGGGTTGAAGATAACTTTCAAATAGCAGAATTCAGTAGCAAAATTCAATCACCTGCTTTAATCACCTTGAGATATGCCAGGTCACTTTATCATCTCTCTTCCACAGCCTGCCGAAAAGCTTCCTCCCCCACCCTCTTCGTTGCCACTGAAACAATCAGACCTTAATGCTACACCTGCAACAGATCAGATCGGATCAGAGGATGGGTGGGTGAGGAGCCTCCTTCCCCTCTGCCTGCCCTCCCATTCCCATAACAACCAACTACAGCCAATGTGTCACCAAAACACCCCGCGCTTTGGAGCAACGGTGGCAGCCGGGCACGCGGGAGTATGTGTGTGAGAAGTCCAGGCTTCCTCTCATGCCCTCTTCCTGTCCACCTGGCCCCGCACCATGGGAAAGTTCACTTCTGTCAGGGAAAGGAGCCACCCGCCGAGGGGGGGGGAGGGAAACTCACGCCGAGTTGAGCTGCAGGCACCCTGCCCCCCAGTGCCAGGAGACCCACCTTTCCTGATGGTGATCTTGGCCACACATGCAGGGGAAAAGAGGGCGGCAGGAGAGGTGGGGAGCTGCATGAGAGCACAAAAACTAGTGCAGAGGAGGAGGAGGAGGAATGGGAGAGGAGCAGCAGAGATACTTGCCGACTCCCGTCTTCAAGCTGCTGAATTCTACACTGCCAGCAACGTGGCCAAGTTTGGAGTGACTCCTGGCTGTCTCATTGCTGACCCAGCTGAAGGTGCATGGAGTTCACGAGGCTGCACAAACGCTCGTGCCTGCCTTGCAGTGCGCATGCACGCCCCGTCCTCCTTCTATTGGCGCTCAAACATGCTAAATAAATAAAAATGTGGGCTGCACAGCCGGACGGGGGGGGACTTCTGCTCCTGAGCAAGCATCTGTACCCTAGACCAGATCTGCCTCTGATTGGCTGCAATTAAGCCTCTGAACTTTTTAAGGCTCTGAACAATTAAGGCTCTGAACATCCTCTGAACTGGGCAGAACTTGCTCTTGGTGGAGTCTTTCCACGGTTCTGCTTGAACTGTTCTCTCGGTGCCCGCTGCTGCCAGAAGGGCGCCTTAAAGGAAGTGCAGAGGAGGGAGGAATGGTGGGCAGAGAGGGGACTCGTCAGCCAAAGAGGAGGAGGAGGGAAGTCCCGGGGCATGGAGAGTGCAGAGCCGTCAAGCAGGCGGCGGTGGCCACCAGGAAGTCTGCGAGCCCTGGCGAGGGAGGAGGTGCTCGGCAGCAGCCAGTGCGGGGAGGAGGAGGCGCCCGGGAAGAGAAAGCAAAAGCCACCTGGGGGGGGGTGCCATGTTGTGGGTAGGGGCACGCGGAGCAAAAAAAATACAAAAATGAAAACACGGAGCTGGCAACGAGTGGGCGGAGCTAGCCGGACTCCGGAGCCGCAGCGGATGGCTGAAAGAGCCGCATGAGGCTCCAGAAACGTGGGTTGCTGACCCCCGTTCTATACCAATGGTATTCGAACTGTGGGTTGGGAGAGTCCCACAACCTGTTGTCAGGTGGGTTGTGGAAAGCTGGGAGCAGCCATCTTGGAAACTGCACATCTTACTCTTGCTAGATTCCTCTGTGAGTGTTAACAGTTTGAATTTTCAAGTGAGGATTTTTTTTAAATTTTGTTTTTGGTTCACCCCTTTTCTATCATATTTTGTCCTAATCTTTCTTTCTGTCAGGGATGGTTCATGGTTGCACAATTGCTGCAGTCCAAGAATGTCAATTTACATTTCAGGAATGTCATTTTATTCTGTTACAATGACAGCACTTCCTGCTTGATGATGTAACTTCCACAGCATCACTTCCAGGTTAATGACATCACTTCCGGTGGGTCCCGACATGAGTGCCATTCTAAAAAGGGGGTCCCGATCTAAAAAGTTTGAATACCACTGTCCTATACAATGGTTAAAGGTATAAGCATTCTGTCCCGGTTTGTATCCGGTAACCCTACACATAGGTAATGATGACTCGTAATTACAGCATCCAACTGTCCGAGTTCCGGTACATAGCCCCTAGTAAGTGTTCCCTCAGCATATGTGAATTTGGGGGCCTGCATTTGCCAAGCTAGTTCTGCTCCCAGAACATTTCATACATTGCATGATGTGCATCATGCATTGGCTGTGTGTTATTGTGCACTATGCTTTGCTACTCAGTGTGACAGCACTACCCGTATTACTGCTCGTATGAACCACAACTGACTTTTCACAGTCTACTAGAGAGGTATACAATGAACATGGGGACTGAATCGTACAAGGTGCCCCTACTCCCTGAAGTGATTGTCCCTTAGTGAGCAGACATATGCATACATGTATGCATGGGTGCACATAGTCTCTTCTCAACATGATGGGAAACCCTACATTTGTACTTGTCCTAGCTGGTGTGTACAAAAACATGTGTGGAGCCTGCCTGTGGTACAACCCTGCTCCCCACTCAGGATCAGCCCCAGGAGTGGTGGGGCCCAATGCTGGGCATTCTGGTGGGGCTCCCACCCTCCCTGCAGGGCCCCCCACTCACCCTACAGTCATGGTGGTAAGAAGAGTTCTTATGGTGCTGCACATGACGACATCACCACCACCATCCAAGAAGCCCATTTGGGGCTGATTGGAGGCAGGGTCAGGCAGGCGCACCCAACATGAAGCCACTCCACTCGCCCCACTGACTTACAGTCCATGAAGATCAGAGGACCAGCAATCCACTCACCATACCAGTACACAGCGGCGGCATGGGGCAGGGAAGACGGTGAAATGGAGCGGAAAGCTACGGGCGAGTTGCCGCTCACCTGTTCCTCCCACCCAGCATACCGGCTGAATGCCGCCGCTGCCAGTACAGCCTCCCCTCCCCAAAGAATGGGGCCCAATGTGACAACACTGGTCACACTGGCGTAACTCTGGCTCTCTCCCCCTGCACACATATTGTGTATATGCTTTCAGACCATGTGGCAAGAGTTACTATTCACAGCTCCTTCTGCAATGAATTAATCATTATAAATAAGAATATTTATATGCAGGTTTTCAATTTAAAAAAGTACATAAAGCGGTTTACAGAGAAAATCAAAGAACTAAACGGTTCCCTGTCCTCAAAGGTCTCACAGTCTAAAAAGATGCAGAAGAAACACCAACAAACAACACTGAGAAAATGCATTGTGCTAGGGTCAATAGCAGGTTGCTCTCCCTTGCGAAATATAAGAGAACACTTGAAAAAGTGCCTCTTTGCCCAATTAGCAGGGGTAGTAATTGACAGTGAAATGCTTAATCACACACTTCACACCACTGCTTCTTTCTGAATGTTGCAGTGCGCCAAGAGGAAGCTAACAAATTTGCAAACAAGAAAAACAATGACAGTTTTAACACCAGCTGCAAAATACCGAAAGGAAAACATATTGATTTCTGTACCTGTTACTAAACTGGATACAATGAGAGGCAAGACCAACATCTGTAACATTCTCATTAAGAGTTCTCCAGGGAAAGAGAAATACTTCACTTCTCGGTAGCTTAGGCGGTACGACCGGAGAGAAAATCCAAGAATGACACCTGGAGAGAGAGAAAATGCATGAATCTACCTTTGGAAGAAAAATTTCATTGACAATTACATAGATTTGGAGCAGGGATCTCACAAAAAGGAATGTTCCTGAAGCACTGAGTGCCCATTGACACGCTAAATAGAGGTCTATCGGTTTTACACCAACCAACCACTCACATAGCTTTCACAAAAGATTTCTGGGAACTGCCATTTGAAGATGAGCAGAGAAATTCCGTTATTTACCTCACAGAAGCATAATTCCCCAGAGAGAGGGGGGAATAATTAATAATTAACCAGTTTGTCTAGGATGTGGGAATGCCCTGAGTTCGATTCATTCACACAAGAATTGCCCCTGAAGAAACATCCTCACAGAAGCTTTTATTATCTGGTATCAAGTTTATTTACTTGAATATATTTATTTAATAGGCCAATCACTGAGGGCCGCTGCACCCGACTGGCCTACTCATGGAAGCAGGGAAGTTCATTTTGTGGCCTTCCCGTAGCAGCTCCCTTCTCATGATGAATGGGGTCATCTAGCTCATTGACCAAGAGCAGAACGGGACATTCTGCACATCTAAATAGGCCCCACAGGCAGGGTGGTCTTAGGCACCAGCTTGGGGAGCTCCTCAGGTCTATGCTGTACCAACAGCTCGCTTCTATTTGGCTTCAAGGCGGAGGAACAGTGGTAGAGTAAGTGAGTCCACTCTAAATAGGAAAACTGAGCAGGGTGTTACAACTGTGAGTTGACTTACAGCCAGTCCTAAACTGCCTGGCCCCTGTAGGTGCAACAGTAGCCAAACGGCTACTGCTGCATGCTATGGGTGCCACAGCAGCCCTGGCAAAGGGCACAGGGCTGCCAATGGGCTGCCAATAAATGTGCCAGTTATTTTGCCAGTGCAGAATTTAGGGGTTAGGATCAGGTGGTGGAGACCACTGCCGGTCTCACCTTGCCCTGCCCCTGCCCAGTTCCGCCCTCCCCACACCTAACCCCACCCCAATTGAGCACACTGCTGGTGGCGGTGTTACTTAATGTCAGTCAGCACTATGGCAGCTCCTCAAGGCATTGGGGTCCAGTGCTGGCCCATACTGCTGGCAGTAGAAGTGCCTTACAGCACTTTTGTGACACCAGCCCAGTGCTGGGCCGCTTAGGATTGGGCCCTCAGTTGCCAGCTGGATAGCCTGAGCCTACCTTGACCCAACATAATCTTAGAGTGCAGAAGATGCTCTCTGCAAGTGTGCATCTTATTATACGGTTCTTGCTTGGTATTTGTCAAACCAAAACAACACTGATGTGCATGCCACATTTTAGCACAATCAGGACCTGAAGACTTTGTTTCACACATTACAGATTTCTGACATATAATTATATTAGGATCTTCTTAGTGCCAATCATCAGGGCTTAGCATTGCGTAGGATGCTAGCATACCAGAACACTTTCATGCTGTGTTTCCCGTCTTATCAGTAGGTTGAAGTGCACTCCTCTATAACTCATGCATGATATTCTCATAAAGAAACATTTTGCAATTCATGTCACAATTAACACTGATATTAATTACACACAGTCACCTCATGGTGAAAATATAAATATAATGAAAAGTGGAGGTATGTAGAACAGTGATAACCGGGCCCTCACAGCTGCTATTTGTTCGGGGGGATGACGACAACTGTGAGCTCAATCCTAAACTGGAGTTAGGCCGGCATAAACTAAGCCAGCGAAGTTTGGCCAGCAAAAGGGCCACCGTAAAGCATGTTTGGACCACCCTCGGAGTCAGGGAGGATGGTGCACTTCTGTGTGCTGGCCTCTCTGACTCCGAGAGTGGTCCAAACATACTTTATGGTGGCCCTTGTGCTGGTCAAACTTTCCTGGCTTAGCTTATGCTGGTTTAGGAATGTGCCCCAAGTGATGCTGCTGAAAATTGTTCTCCTTGTTGAAGTAGCAGCTGCAGAGGCCTCTGATTCAAATAATCTCTGGTGGAGCAAAAGGTTAAAGGCTTTTCTGCTGTAATTCTGACCTGAATCTGGCCCTCCTGCATGTTCTTTTTAACAACAAAACACAAGCATATAACTGTATTGTATGTGCTTGAAGCAACACCTAGAGTAGAGAAACCTTTATTGGCATTACAGCAACACCTAGATTGACACTGAAAACACCTTTTAAAATCTAAGACACTTCTGAAGGTTTACCAATGCAATGTAAAGCACACCAGAGAGCTATTTTTAACGTGAGTATGCATTCTGGTCAATTACATTTCCTTCCGTGGAATTCAAGGCGGTCCCCAGGTGGTCTGTCATCCACCCTTAGATCTGCTTAGGCTTGGCACAATTTCAACATCCTGTTCCTTCAGGCCATGAGCTGGGAGTTCAGCCTGTAGCATCACTTGTAAAAATGCTCAAAGGAGCCAAATTCCAAAGCAGATTCTGAAAGGAGCTCAGACGTTTTTGTGCAGAGATACTCCCAGCAATACGACAGTGCGCTTCTCAGTATCACTCAAGAAAAACTTAGCCTGCTGCTGAATCAGACTTGAAGTGACTGGCTCTGGAACAACTCTTTCTCAGTAAGGGTTTCAGGTTTCCCAATAATTTTGTGAGCCCTTCAATGGAACAAAGCCTCGTAAGAAATTTCCCAAAGCAGTTCTGCAGGTTTTCCCTTGACCTTTCACATCGGTGGGAAAAAATGCAAACATTTAGAAAGAGGTCAGGTGAAGCACCCAGTTTCAAACGAGAAAGAATTCCACATTCCTGATTTTTCCTGGAGAAGTATTGATTAGAATAAAACAAACGCTTTGGTTCTGCGGTTTTAAAATAAAACACAGTCGAAAGGGAAGCCTTTGAATAAACACCGAGAGTGCAATCCTAATCTAGAGCTAGGCCAGATAAATTTGGCTGGCACAAGGACCACTGTAAAGTGTGTTTGGACCACTCTTGGAGTCAGGGAGGATGGTGTACGTCTGTGTGCTGGCCTCTGACTCTGAGAGTGATCCAAACCTATTTTACGGTGGTCCTTGTGCCAGTTAAACTTTGCTGGCCTAACTGGGTCAGCCTAACTCCAGATTAGGATTGCATTCCAAACAACATCTAGCATAAAACCCTGAGAAGTTAGGATGAAGCAGGATTTTGAAATGCAATCCTACCCTGTCACTACTACCAAGTAACAATAGCATTTGTTTGGCCACAGGCCAGAACAAAATGATTGATAGATCAATCAATGATTGATATATGAAAAAATAGTCACAAAATGATACAGCCAAAGAAAATGAGAATCACAAAGAAGCACCAGAATAGATTGCATCATGTAATCCAAATACCTGCCCAAATAATGGGTATTAACCCGGTATGGATGTAAAGAAAGAGAATCAATGTTAGAACCAGGTGGATACATGCATTAATAAAGTAGGATGTAAGGTGGATACATACTGGAGTAGGCGAGTGCGTCTCCAGCGAAGGTGGATACATACCGGGTTAAAATACCCCAATAATGACCTATTATGCTGTGATCCAAATAATTTGAACGCTGCTTTGTCAGAGTCAGAGAAAAAGCAGACATATTCTGTATTTCCCTGTTAGGGCCAAACTACACATGACACTTAAAATACGATTAGGCCTTGCATGCTTTGTTTTTTCTTGGTGATAGCAGGCAGACTACGCCCTCCTGCAGATTGGGACTATGATAGGGAGGAGAACTTTAACCCTGCTCCCTATTGGAGTGGAGTCAGCAGGAGCGAGGTCATGCATTTGTCAAGAGCCATGTCAATCACAGAGTAATGGTGGCAGCACAAGCATCTGTGCACCAGCAGGGGGCGAAAGAGGGCCCAGTACTGGGCTTTGCCCGAGGATGGTCAGCAATCTGATCTGGCACTGCCGTTTTCCATAGTCCTGTTCTGGCTCTTGTTTAATCTGGAAAAAGGCTCCCACTAGTGCCAATGGGATCAATAGTATTATAGTTCAACTGTTCTCCTCAGTGGGGAGCCCCACTTTATCCAGCAATAGTCATTATCTTTCGGGGGTCTTCATCTTGCTCTTATTCACTAAAGAAAATTTAACCTTCAGAGCAAATAGTGCATCAAATCTAATAGTTTGGTAATGATACTCTGCAAGCAAAATCCTCTAATTTAACCCTGCCATGCAGATCTGAAACATAACTGAGGGCACAATCCCAGCCTGGAGTTAGGCCAGCACAGTTAGACCATCAAAGCTTGGCTGACACAAGGGCCACCGTCAAGTATGTTTGGACCACTCTCGGAGTCGGAGAGGCCAGCACACAAACTCTGAAAGTGGTCCAAATGCGGTTTACAGTGGCACTTGCGCCAGCCAAACTCCAGGCTAGGATTGTGCTCTTAGAGGCTTATATGGCCAAATCCTATTGAAGGATGATGCAGGCGGAATGAGCATTCTGACAGCATAACCTCTTTTATGGCCATCACAAACACAACTAGAGCAATGTGCAAGCCAGCTCCACATGGTGACAAATGTTGGACGCCGACCAGACAAGGTGAGCCAGAGCAGGGGGTTGGAGGGAGGAGAAGAGGTGGCTGAACAGGGAGTGTGCGGAATGAATATGGGTGGAACTGGATGGTAACAGGTGGGGAGGAGAGATTGCTGCTGGTAGTGAACGTTGATTCCCAAGCCCCTTTCCTGGGCCTGATCCACCTGCATGGAGTAATGTGGACTTGTGCCAGTGATATTGCTGGCGTAGGTCCAAGTTGCCCCATACTGGCTTCTGTGGCAAAGGGGACAAATGTTCCTGTACCCAGAGAAAATGTCCCGCAGCCAAGATTTCTTCATGAGATGCAATGGAGGCAATACTGGTGGAGATTAGGTAGGATTCACCTGTTAGAATCCCAAGAGCTTCAATGTAACCCTTGGTTGACATTTCTACTACTCTAGTCAGCAGCTGATGCTTCTGTTCATTTGGCAGTATCCACTAATTCGGTAACCACAGTTTTAGTTATCCACAGATACCACAGATACTGGGACTCCTATTAAAAAGATAGGGGAACATTAAACAAATCTCCTTTTTTTACCTTGTTGCAACAAAACTACTGGTGTTCCCCTATCTCTCCCCCAAAAGGTGTCCCCAGTTTCCACGGATTCAGATATCCACAGTGGGGTCCGGAACAGAGCTCCATTGGATACCAGGCCTGCCTGTAATGTGTTGAGTGTAGAGTCTTTTTCCTTCCATTTTGGAAAAAAAAAGTTCAAGAAAAAACAGACAGAAGTAGATCAGAAAAGCACCACCCATTAAATTTCACACTCACCTGCTAGATGACTGCTCCTCTTCCACTTGGAGAAATACTGGATTTGTTTTGAAACTGACACAATAGGGAACACAATCCAGCAAAAATGAGGTCTAACCTTGTTCCAGGAACCTGAAAATTCATTACAGCTTTTTTTTTTCTGAGCTCACTAACAGTACCATATTTCTTCCTATGGGACACGAGGCACAATTTACTAGTGAACATCCCCTCATTTAGGTACATCCAGGAAGCAATCCTATAGCTACTACAGGGCTAAATCAGAAATAAAAGGAATCTCAGGCAAAAACACAAAGTAGCATAGCGAGATGCTATAGTAGACCACTGGTTCCCAAACCTTTTCAAATGGCATCTTTTCAACTGGTTCCCAAATCTTTTCGACTTGACCTACTCGGTCGTTGTATGTTAAAAAAAGTAAACAAAATAAGATCGCAACCCACTTCCTGGTCCGCAGGGCTCCCCTACCCTACTGTACGCTGGGGTAGGCACTGATAAGTCCCCCCCTCCGCAGTCCCAATCTATGCCCAGAAGTGATGCGATAGTAGCTGTTGCATCACTGCCATTCCCCATTCCCCGCCCCTTAAAGGGACACAGGCAGTGCTCTTCACCCATTGCACAGGGTGGTGGATTTTTCATGAGAATTCTGTGGCTCTTTACTGGTTAGTTTTCGTGGCTCCCTACAGCTCCCAGTTTGGGAACCACTGCAGTAGACACTTAAAAAGATGATACGTCTGGCGGCAAATTTTCCCTTTTATTAGACTGAAGAGGTACTATAAATACAATGTCAACATCAAGAGGAATTAACAGAAGACACAGCTCGCTCCAATGTCTGGCAAGCTCTTTGGAGACACCATGCCAACCTTTTCAACACTCTGTTGACTTCTCAAGGAATTGCAGGGGTGACAGCTTGTGCTTAGTTCTTCCTTTCTTTCTCCCTGACAGATGCTGCTAAATTTCCCATTGAGCTTAATGATACTAGTCAAGAGACAAATCCCTTTCCCAGAAATCAAGATCAATTTCATGTTACAGGTGTGCCCCAGTATCCACTGTTTCTGTACCCATGGTTTTAGTTATCCACAGATACCGGGGTTCATGGGACTCCTATTAAAAAGATAGGGGAACATTAAACAAATCCCCTTTTTAAATCTTGTTACAGCAAAATAATTGATGTTCCCTGTCTTTAAAAAGGCAGCCCATGGTTTAAGGTATTCACACTGGGGTCCAGAGCAGAACCTCAGCGGATACCGGGGTATGCCTGTATTTCCTTTTAACCAGAGCGGTATTCAGTTGTCTGGAAACTGGATATAATATGTTGTACTCAGACAGAGGGGTAATAGGTGTGGTCATGGACCGGAGGACACGACTACTTCCTTCATTACCTGACCACAACACGCCAAAATCATAATGCCTGCATAGGGCTCTATTCACCCTCCTCTCAATAAGATCCCTCTATACAGTTGATTGATGTATAGAATTTGTGCAAAACGATAGTCCATTCGATATCCTTTCCCTAAAATTGCCAGGATTCCTGTTCCAAGCACTACCTTACTAAGGGCGCAATCCTAAGCAGCACTGGATTGGCAAGGCCGGCCCGGCCAGTGTCAAATCCAGCGCTGCTTTGGGGAGGCTGGAGCCTCCCCGCGACAAGGGAACATTCGTTCCCTTACCGTAGGGGAGGTTCCAGCCTCCCCAATGCGCTCCTCAGATCTGCAGCTATTAAACAGCAGGCGCAGATCCGAGGACACTGCACGGCCTGAATCGGGGCTGCACAGCCTCTTGAGCAGGTATAGGACCGAATCCTGGACCCGCCTACATCCCACCCCCCACCCCCCTGCCAATCCACATCCCGGAACGGATCAGCGCAAGGGAGGCTTGCCATTGGCGTCCTCAGGCCGACACTACTCGTAGTGTCAGCCTGAGAGCACTAGCACTGATGGGGGGCTGCAGCTTGGCGCCCCCATTTCTTCACCACGTCCGTCGCATCGATGCTATGACACGACAGGCAGGGTAGGATTGCTGTGCCCACCACATATTTTTGTTGTCCACTGTGGCACTCATCCTGGAGAGCAGCTTGACAAATCAGCTTTATCGGGCTGAAGCACAGCAGAGATACCTCATAACGGCAGCCTGCTTATACTTAGGGTTACCAGAAGCAAACAGGAACACAGTGCCTATACCTTTAACCCTTTTATAGAAGAGGGAATTCTCCTTCTATTCCCTTTGCATGGTCACACAAACATTTATGGCCCCCTCCTTAGCCCCTTCCAGAATACTTACTCTTCCTGCAACACAGGCCTTCCCATGTCATACCAAAGCCATGATCCAGCAGGTGCAACATCATGTACTAATTCCAGAAAACCTGAGCATGATGGGCAGTAACTATGTGGCAGAGCACTTGCTCTGTATGCAAAAGATTCCAGGCCCATTCCCTAGTACAGAGATTTTCAACATTTTTCTTCTCAAGGCACAGTGACCTCTAAGGTCTTCTCCATGGTTTTTATGTCATTTCCAGCTTCCAGGAGACTCATCCAGGTTCTGCAGCTGTTTTTAGGCAACTAATTGCCTGTCCCTCTTCTTCCTCTGGTTCCATATGAGGAAGGGATACAGACAATTAATTTCTACAGACAGTTGCCCTAGAAACAGCAGCAGGACCTCAAATGAGTTGTCTTGCAATGTTCAATGCTGTGCTCAAACCTCCCATGGCACACCTGTGGACCTTTCGTAGCACACCAATGTGTCACAGTACATTGATTGAAAAACACTGCCATGGTATCTGCAGGCAGGGTCGGAAATGATCCCTGTCGGAAATCTTGGAGAGGCTCCTGCTGAAGACAACAAGCTACAATAGTCTGACTCAGGAGAGGACAGCTTCTTGTGTTCAGAAACTACAGCTTTGTAGGTTCTACCGTGTATACACCTCTGAACTGAGTTTCTGTTTATGAACTCTGAGCCAGCCTACTATTAACTCCAGGTACCTGTTTAACACTTCCATCATCTCACCTGGTCCAGTGAAAAGGGGAGATGGAGACATTATCAGAATACTGATGGCACTTCACTCCAAATCTTTGAACAGCTGGGCAGCCCAATCCTATACTGTGCTGGAACAGGAGGCCTGCACTGTATCCAGCGCAGTGTAGGAGGCAGCTGATAAGGGGAATATTTTAAGCCCCAGCAGTCCCATTAAGGCCACTTTGATCTGCACTAGTGAAATTGCTGGTGCAAATCTGAGAGGCCCATGTATGGCTGACCGGGCCAGGAATGGGGGTTAGGATCCAGCGTAAGTGCCGGATCTCGCCTCCACCCTTTCCCCAAACTGCCCAGAGACCTGCCCTCCCTCCACCCTCCGCATGCCCCAAAATGCCTCCCGCCTGCCCTCCATCCACCCTCCCCGCCTTCCCCTGCTGGCCAAACTCAGTCAGCATTTTCCCACTTACCCGGGGCAGTGAGGAGTAGAGGCAGAAGCTGGCATCTGCAGGTGGGTCAACTGCCTGCACCGGCCCATCTGCCATTTGGAGTGGCGCAGACGTGCCTTATGGCATGTTTGCGACACTCCCAGGCCAGTGCAAGTGACATGCGCCAGCCTAAAGGTGCTCTAGGATTGTGCCCTCACTCAGTTCATTACATATTTTTAGAAGTATGCAAAAACTTACTATCTTTTAACTGATAGGGTCACTCCTATGCATATTTGCTCAAACGTAAGTCCCACTGTGCTTGGAGGGACTGATGCCCATAGAACTGCAACCTAATAAAATCTGCATGTCACTGTTATTATAACACAATAATTCCCAAACTGTGGGTCAGGACCCACCAGTGGGTTGTGAGCCAATTGCAGGTGGGTTGCAAACACCCAGAGCAGCCATATTGAAAATATGGGAAAATGGGATGCTGGAAAGGACAGGACTGTGTGGTTGTTTTGCTTGGGTCGTAAATAAGCTTTTTTCTTTTTGAGGGCGCAATCCAACGCAGTGCCAGAATGGCAACGCTGGCTGGCCAGCATCATATCTGACGCTACGTCGGGGAGGCTGGAGCCTCCCTGTGGCCAAGGCATGTTCGTGCCCTTACCAGAGGGGAGGCTCCAGCCTCCCCGATGCACTCCTTGGATCTGCGCCTGCTAAACAGCAGGAGCAGATCCGAGGAGACTAAGCGGCCTCCTGGACGGGCTTAGGATTTGGCCTTATGGCAGAATCTGGAGCCCACCCACGTCCCACCCTCTCCCTGCCCAGAAACACCCTCCCCCTGCCAATCCCATGCCCGTCCCGACACGGAGCCTCCCTTGCACCAGCCGGCTTTGGCCGACGCGAGGGAGGCTTGGTGCGGGCGCAACTAGCGCCCATGTGGGGGTGCCACTTGGCACCCTCGCGTCGGTGCTACCGATGTTGCGCCAATGTTGCTAGGACGTAGTGTCGGTGCGACGGGCGTGCCAGGATTGTGCTGCCCATCATTTTGCTTTTAGAAAATGGTTGAGAAATAACCGAACTTATTGCTGCATTTTCAGGAAAGCAGCAGGCTCTGATGTCACAATGACACCACTTCCAGTCATGAAATCACTTCGGGGGGGGGGGTCCCAGACAGATTGACATTCTAAAAAGTGGGTCCTGGTGCTAAAAAATTTGAGAACCACCACTGGTATAATACAAGTCAATTTGTGAGTTACTGAAGGATTTTTTTTATAATATAAAATTAAATGAACAAAAACTACCACTCACTGTAATGAAGGAAGGCTAGTTTTAGTTTTTTCTTTTTCACCCCATGTTACAGGAGCACATCTGACCTCAAATAGTTTTTTAAAAAAATAGTTTTGTCCTTTGCTTGCCAGCCCACTATTTAGAATGTTCCTTCACTTATTAAAATTGGCCCAACTGATTTTGTTCTAATCTGCTGATGACATGAATTAAAGCTTGCAACCCTGCCCATTGTAGTTATTTCACTAGATGATGAGATGTCATTAACAGCTGATTTCTCTAGACTTGCTGAACTCTCATAAGATCCAGGGGATGCAGCCAGGATACAGGGAAAAACATGGACAAATGATAGTCAGAAAATGATTTCATGTCTAGAGGAGGATCACCTATTAGGAATAATTCCACAGTGCAGACAGAAGGGAACAATAAGCAGCAGCTGAATGCAAAGTTCTCATGTATAGATTATAGAATTGGAAGGCCCTTCAAGGCCATCTAGTCCAACTTCCAGCTTGAACCAGGAAAGTCCTCTTTAAAGCATCTCCAGAAGGAGCCTTTGAAGCCTCTGCTTGAAGACTTCCAGCGATGGACAATTCACCAGTCCCCCAAGCAGTTCCATAGTTGGACCGCTCTTAAGACATTTTTCTTTATATCCAATTCAAGTCTCGCTTCGTGCACTTCCCATGAGATCAAATTCTATTCTCTGGAGCAGCCGAGACCAAATCTTTGCTACCTTCCATGTGACAAAACTTTAGATATCAAGAACACCCCCCCCCCAGCCTTCTGTTCTACAGGGCAAACATATTTATTTATTTAATTTATTAACTTGAAGAATTTATACCCCGCCTTTCCCATGCCAAAGCAAATGCCCAAGGCGGCTTACAAGGGCAGGTTAGTCTAAACCACAATTTTCAATAGTGGTGGTTGTTGTTTTCAAATATACAGTATTCATCGAATCCCCAGTCCCAGATGTAGCCTTCCCAGTGTGGTCCTCTCCTCCAGCTGTGCCATAGAGTTTCAGGAGGCAATCGTAGTCAAGACTGGACAGGCCTCAAGGTCGTATTCAGTTCTTTTGCCTGCTGGCCTTCTCACACATTCCCACACTGGCTAATCAGCTCCACAGGGACTCCATTCTGCTACAACAGTTACTGGCATTTCGTCTCCCTTCCAAAAACAAGATCACAGACTCTCCTGCTTAGCTTCAGACAGTACCAGAAACTCAACCATCAGCCCACATCTCCTGCCCATATTGAGTTCCCTCAACTTTTTCTCACAGAACTTGCTTTCTAGACTCCTTCTCTGAACCTGTACCACTGTGTCACTCAGAATTGGATACGGTACTCAAGATGAGGTCTGACCAGGGTGGAGTAAAACGGAATTACTCACAGTTCAGTTCAGTTCAGTTTTATTACAGTCAAAGACCAGATATACAGGTAAATTTACATATCCAAAGATAATCATGTAAATAAAATTAGTATATAAATTTATAAATGTGTAAACAAATAATAAAAACAATCCTAAATTCAATGGATTACTATTCTCTCCCTTGGGCCAGCAAAGCTACACGTATTTTAACTGCGGCCGCCAGAAAACTAGCAGTAAACTTTAATGCCTGACTATTATGGCCAGTAAGTAGCAGTCTAGACATCTCCCGGATCTCAATATTCAAAAATTTATTGGTCAGAGGGTGAATAAATTTCTCACGAATACCACAATAGAATATACATTGAAAGAGAACATGGTCAATGGATTCTACCTCCCCCGAGCCACAGGGGCAAAGCCTTTCTGCTAAGGGGGTTCCATTAAACTTGCCCTCCAAGACAGCTGATGGAAGGAATCCCCATCTGGCAAGAAAGAAAGCCCTTCTATGTGATGGTATTTCTAGTAAAGATAAATAAGCGAGGGGCTTAGTTACATATTTACTTTCTTCAGACACAAGAAAATTTGGACACTGACTAAACTCTTTCTGCCTCTCAGTATCGAATACTCTCTGCTTAATAATCGATTTAGCTTGTTCCAGGCCCAAGGATATTAGGGCCTCAGGAGAAAATCCTAAGAGGCCCAGTTTGCAATGGATCATCTTAAGCCAGGTAGAATGAAAATTATCTCGCAAGACTAAGGAAGTTATACCATCCTGCGAGCATTGAAGCTTGAGCCAGTAGAGAATAGAGTAAAGAAATGCACTAGCCTCCACCGAGATCATCCCAGTCTCTAAGCGAAGACAGCTATTTGAAGCATAGCTGGCAACATGAAAAATTGAATGCTTCTCACAGTTTGGAAGTTATGGGTCTACAGATGCAACCCAATATCACATTAGCTTGCTCTGCAGCAACATCATGCTGCCCACTCATGTTCAGGTTGTGATCCACTGAAACACCAAGATCACTTTCACTTGTCATACTACCAAGTCAGGTATTGATAGGTTTTTTTTTATATTTTTCCCTAATTGCCAAACCTTGTGTTTATCTCCATTAGTCAATTTCACTGGGTGCCACTAATTCTAAGTCATTTTGTGGGCTTTTATTATTTCCAAAAGGTTCCTAGTTTCATAAACCACCATGATGTGTGCCCACTTGTCTTGTTTCTAATAGCCTCTCAAAGTCCCCCCTCTACCAGTTGCTCTCGATTATTCTAGTAACCATAATCTCTTTCCTGGGTGGTCACAGCTAATTTAAGTCCACTTGATTTGCAGACGAGACCCTCAACTTCTTTTTATTGTTCTTTATAACTACTCTGATTATTACTATTTATAATTTGAATGGTAGTCCAAAGTCCATGTTATGGCTCTATAAACACAAAGAAAAACACAATCCACATTCCAGCAACGTGCAAGCCAATATCAGGAAGAAGGTACTGCAGTCATAAGAAACAGACATCAAAAGTAATGTTCAGGTAGCTGTACATATCAATCTGATGGTTTTACTTCAGGTGAACCGATGTTCCATAAGAAGAGGAGGAGATGTCCAGCTGCTTCCCTGGCCCCATGGTATACAGAGGTGGCCATTTGGGGCAGCCCAGTTAGGATTGGTCTGTCTGCCTGGCAATCCATCTATGCTGATTGCTGAGGCTGGTGTCAATGTAAGCAGCTCCAGAAAGGTAACAGTTCTAATCTTCTTATCAAGCCAAAAGCCCTGAGTGAAACCAAATACAGACTCCGGCCAAAACATAATGCAGAACTTTTGATCTTGCTCCAAAACCAGACTTTTACCTCTACTGAACAAGCAAGGAAAAATTTCAGAAACGGTTCAAAAGCTGCTGCCAGGTCGCCTATTGATGCTTTATTATTTGGAGCACGTGATTCTGATCCTTTCTGGTCACATTGGCTCCCAGCACATTTCCAAACCCAGCATAAGAATAAGAACTGAAACCAAAAAGGCCATTAGACTTATGCACCCAAGGAAACTTCGTCTTGATTCACCATCTCCTAATGCCCATCATTACTAATTTTTAGTTTTAATAAAATTCCCTTGTGCTCCACAGACTAGACCAGCTTGAATTCTGCTCAAATATGGCATCTAATAGTGCAATCCTATACTTGGAATTCCTACAGCACAATCCTATGTAGGTCTACTCAGCAGTGTGTCCTATTGTGCTCAGTGGCGCTTACTCCCAGGAAAGCATGTACAGAAATACAGCCCTACTGTCTTCTTTGAGACTTATGCCCAGGAAAGTGTGCATAGGGTTGCACCCTTACAGCCAAATCGCCTTGGGTGATACAATGGTGCTATGCTGCATCCTATCATATTTTTGCCTGCTGGAGGTCTCCTTGAGGTAAGGGGACATTTTTCCCCTTATTCATGAAGTTCATGACAACCACCTACTTGCTATAGTAAGTCACGATATAAATGAATCCAAAAGAAAGAAGGTTTTTAAGCGTTTGTATGCGTTTAAGGTGACCTTACTCTGTAACCCAATCCATGGATGCTCCATGGCACCATACTAGGGCCTGATCTGGTGTGTTTTTTTTCTTCTTCTTGAGTACAAAAGGAAGATGCTTCCCAAACTTGGAGGTAACATAGTGTGATGATCCTGCAAGGTCTGGAAGTAGCCTGAGACAATGTAGATCTTCCAATAGTCTCAAAAGCAAAAATTATGCCATATTTTGTATTAAAGCAATTTTTCCAATTCACTGATCCTTTCTTCCATAATCTTCACTTTAGGAAAACTGTCTTTGTATGCAAAGTCATAGCATCAGAGGTTGTAAAGGGACCACCAAGTCAGATCCCATCGACAATGTTTACCGCAGTCAGAGTCTCTCACAACTCAACTCCCAGATGAATAACACAAACAAATCAGCACTGCCCCCAAGTTGCTGGCGATTTTGGGGCAAAGCCCTGTAATGACCACCCCAAGCTTACTGTTGGTAGTAGCATCAGCCAGCTACCCCTCCCTCTCCTCCCACTGGCAAATGGGGAGAGAATTTGCAGTGGCTGACCTGCATGTTGCCATCATTGCTGGAAATGGCTCCGATGGGGAGGGGAGGGGCTGCTTACATCCCCCCACTGGCTATGCTACAGGACTCAACCAATCGCTGACCCTTTCCCTGCACACAATCCATACTGCAGTGTATTATGAATCGTGAACATCATTCAACTTGTGGCATGAAGATAATAATTGGACGGTTTTTAGAGATCTTTGATTTACTTTAGGGGGGTTGAGACAGATCACAAAGCCCAGCACGATGTACTATAATGTTTTTAACTATAATAATAATAATAATAATAATAATAATAATAATAATAATAATAAT
>JAJKFI010000101.1:3402467-3425023 GCA_029204185.1 Lerista edwardsae | reverse complement strand
ATAATAATAATAATAATAATAATAATAATAATAATAATAATAATAATAATAATAATAACAGACCCGTAGGACAGACTGGTCACCAATATGCAATGAGAAAAGCTAACAGAGGATGAGGGGTTTAATGTTACTATCACTGTCTTGGCAAGATCTCTGTTTCTCATGTGATCAGACATGTAGGGAGGGTGCTGCGGGGAGAGGAAAGCGCAGGGGGTGCTGGCTGCAGTTGGGCACAGCGGCGTGGAAAAACCAGTGCATTTTCCAGCCCTCCGCCCAGACATGTCATGTAGTGGGTACGCGGGGGTACGCGAGTACCCGTTCCTAGGATTAGGGCTGGCCCCGCCCATTCGCCTGCCCACTTGTCGACGCTCCACTCCGCCCCCTGCAACGTTTGAATTGCCTGCATGTTTGAGTTGCCTGAACGTTCTCAGAGCCAAGCAGGCAGGAAGGCAGCGGAGCAAGGGAGACCGGCGGCGGCGGCAGCGTGAGCAGGTAGGCTGCCTGGGGCTCCCTCCCGAGGAGGCGTGGCGGTTCCTGGGGGGGAATCAATAGCCCACACGGCGGCCCTGGGGAAGGCTCGGGACTCCCGGGCCTTCTCCCGGACCGCCACGCAGCCTACCGAGGAGGCGCGGCGGTTCCTGGGGGCAGTTCCTGGGTTCCGGCTATGACCTCACTTCCGGTGGGCGGGCCCGGGCCCTGACACACGTGCCAATCAAAAGTGAGTACCTGTTGCTAAATCATTTAGATGCCATTACTGCCTCCGCCCTTCCTTGCGCATGGATCGCTCCTAAATGGAGCAATTCCAGGCATGGGAAGGTATGGCATGGGAAGGTATGGCCAGGCAATGTATGGGAGGGATGGCTACACTAGGGGTCTGGTGATGTCACCCTACCCCAAGCGCACTGTGAGCCAAGTATGGCTCTGATACAAATCCCGCTGGTTTGTAGGGAGGAGCAGTGATTTTAATGGGGAGCACCCCTGCAATGGAGTTGCAGGCAACTGGCACTCTCAATTCTAATTTCTGATCCCCCAGAAACAGTCTCTGTGCTTATGTTGTGACATCACTTCTGGGTTCACCCAGAGAAGGAGGAGATACTGGTGGTGCCCATTTTGTGAGCTGGCTGCTTCCCCTTTCTCTCTTCTGTGGAAGCTTCCACTTGAAGGGCCACCGCCTCCTTCTCTGGAAAACCTAGAAGTCATGGAGGATGAAGTGCTGGTGGAGGAAAAAAACCTGAGTCCTCTTTGGCGTCCCACCCTGGGTGGATGCCCCTCAGGCTCCACTGTTATTACACCTCTGTCTACAAGAAACCTTTCCCCCTGACCTTAGCCATTGCGTCATTTCTTCCTGTTGCCTAACACTTTGAAATGCATTACACCTATCATTACGTACTGGGTATCTATTCTATGTGTGGTGGGAATATCCATCCATCCATCCATCCATCCAATTTATATACCGCTTTTCAACACGAAGTTCACAAAGCGGTTTACAGGCTTTAACTTTAATAATCAAGTTTAATAACAAAGTTAAATGGCTCCCTGTCCCGAAAGGGCTCACAGTCTAAAAAATGCAGAACACCACCAGCAACAGCCACTAGAAAAGACACTGCGCAGGGGTGAAGAGGGACAATTGCTCTCCCCCTGCTGAATATAAGAGGAGCACCACTTGAAAAAGCGCCTCTTGCCCAGTTAGCAGGGGTAGACTTCTTTCCAGTTATCATCATGGTGCCTTTACAAATCATAGCCAAGAGAAACTGTTTTCCTTGTCACAAACTCTCTATGCATTCTCTGTGTTATTTCTATTCTCTCCCCCCCCCCAAAAAAAAATCAACTTGAAAGGCTATAATAATGTGGGTACCTGTGTTGGATTATTTAGCACAAATATTTGGTGTAACACAACCTTGTGCACTTGGCACAAACTAACCACCCAAACCAGAGCTGCCCGATTGCCTGGGAGAGTAGTGGTAGCCAGGCAGCTACTGTTGCATCCCGTGGCAGTTAGACAGCCGAGGGAGGCTCCATGGGGAAAAGGGATGTTTGTCCCCTTTCCCCACGGTAAAGAGCAGGCGAGTGGTCTACGCACTTCTGCGCCAGTTATTTAGCGCGGGCTTACCAGTGCTGAGAGACGCTGCCTGTCCCACTCACCCTCCATCAGTCCCCCACTCTGGAAAACCCTCCTGCCCCTCCCAGAAAGGTTGCATCACTGGCCTCACCGCTTGCTGGCGATCAGTGCTCCCTCTGGGGTGCCCACGGCCGGTGTTGCTATGGTGCTGCCCCAGCACCAGCGGCAATGACTTACTGCCTGTGTTGGAAGTGCTTTATGGTGCCTTGTGCAATTCCAGCACGAGTGGTACGCTCATACCACTCACGCTGAAGGGCTCTGGATTGGGCCCTAACTTATTTAGCATGCAAACCACCTCCTCAATCACCATTTTGGGGATTCGGGCCGCACTAAGCGACACGCACAAGGGTGTGTGACACCACTACTGCCAAAAATGGTGAAATATTGGCATTTTTGAATAATACCATCATGTTATATATCATACAATGCAGAATTTGCAGCAGAATACAATGGAACAAACCCCATTGAAGTATCAGTATTCGATCAAAAGTTATAGCCTAATAACCGGATTAAGAAAATACAATAGCCCCCCCCCCACTGTAATTAAAAAGTGGATTTCTTTAACTCAAAATTAATAGATGAAACTGATCGTTCTGACAGCCAATGAGGTGTTGTTATGATACAGCAGGGAGCCAATAGGGTGCTAGTATGATTCAGCTCTCTCATAGCCATGTATCAGAGCTAATACTAGAACTTGTATTTAGTTTGTATCAGTATGAGTGCCATCCAATTGGCTACTGTTTTTTCTGTTGGATACCGGTTTGCTGGGCGACCTGTACTGTTATATATTAAAATAAATAAATAAATCCTAGTGATGTGATATATACATATGATATTGTAATTTATTCTATATGGTCGGCTACGGAAGGAGGTCCATCATGGGGGTGACTTGCTGACCTCTGGCACTGGGTGATGCAAACCCTAGTGACGCCACTGCTATCAGAAAGTCCATTGGTCCATCTGGTCCTGTTTCTAATAGGAATTTAAGGCAGTAGGTTTGCCACTGAAGCTGTGTCCTGAAGTTTGTGTAGCCACTCCAATGTTTATGGACATAGATTTCTGGTCCCTGCACTGGACAAAAGTATCATCTTTTAACTGCACAGCTTTTCAAGTAATAAGATCATTTTAATAAGATCATTTAGGAGAGCCAAGTCTAGATGACATCAGTAGTTGTAACCAAGCTTGGTATTCTGTGAGTGAAAGTAGTTCTGAACGTGCAAAGTGGAGGACTGATTGTCCCATTCCTTTTCCAGCCCCCTCTACCACGTATCATCTAGTTCATGAGGGCCTCCCAATCCCCAGGAGCAGATTTTCTTGGGGTGGTGGAGGATGCTGGAGAGAAAAGGGAAATGAATGACAATCATCCAACCCGTTCCCCATTTTCACAATCAGAACTTCTTCCACCTGCAAAAGATACTGTTTGGATATAATATCTGCTAGGGTTAGGTACCTGGAAAGTCTCACAGATAGTGAATTTGCAGATAATGAGCCATTGATCCTATGGGATCAAGGATTGACTGTTATATCCTATGGGATCAATGGGGTTAGGTGCAAGGGGTACCTTATCTGCTACCAGAAGAATCCAGCAGAGATCCTCAGGAAACCAGCAGAGTGCAGCAGGAAGTGCCAAATCTGAATACTGCAGACGTTCAGAGGGTACATGGACCTTCAGAATGGGGCTCGCAGCCAGCACAGACCCCTTAAACATGGCTGGTGGAAGCTTCCACCAACCATTTTAAAGGAGTTGCAGCCTTCTGACGGTCTCTGCATAGTGCATAATGAGGACAACCTGACATCAACGCTGACATCAGTGCCGGGATGGAAGACAACCTAGAATGCTGTGTAAGCCACAGTGACTTTGACTGTGTCCAGTCAAAGATGTCCCAATGTTGGACATTTGCATCCGTTCTTTTGGCACCCTGGACATTTGTGTCCCAACTATATGTATACTTATATTAGATGAACTTTTTGATTTTTAATCAAATAGGGCTAGGGCTGCGATAAGAGGCTTAGAATATATAATGGGGTTTGTTGCCCAGTTATAGTAGAATGCAAATGATCGGGATGCCAAAAAAACCCAGATGTGAATGTCCAGGAATGCCAATGTCTGGGGTGCATTTTGCCAGGACACAATCATCCACTATGCAAACACCCTAGTACTGTAAGCCTCTACATGCTTTCTGAATGAAGTTTATTAAATAGATATTGAACTGTCCGTAATTTTTAATAGTGTGAACGTTCACCAAATATTAATAAAACAGAGTTCTCTTATATTTCCTGTAGTTAAATTCTATTTTATGGATTATACTTAATTTAGAACTTGAGAAAAATAACTATGTTTCAGACATACCTGCTCTTGGGAATCAAATCTGTTTCTAAAGGAGAAAAGAGTACAACAATTCAGAAGGAAATTTCCCTTTCAAAACGCATTGAAATAACTGGGTACACAATTCTCTTCCAGTCATTTAAATAGGGCTTTATGTAGGAATGCTTTACAGTGGAGTATGCGATGAACCTATAATGCCAAAAGGGTATTAAGCATAGGTTTTGGACACAAATGTCATTCAGAGCAAGTTTCTGGGAAGAGGTTCTAGAATGCATATGTCTTTTCTCTGAAACAGTCATCCATATTATCCTTCCTGTAAAATTCCTACAGGAGAATCACTTTGATGTCAGATTCTTACAAAGGTTTAGGAAGCAAGCCAAGTCAGTTCCTTGGACAGGAATAAGCAAACTTTCTTTCTGGTGTAGAATAATACCTCAGTGCTTGGTGCTCTCCAAAATAAAGCTTTTGGTGATTCCAAGCAAAATGATTTTTTGTTTATAGAAAGCAGAATTCCAGAATCAACGATCCCTTATCCGGACAACCAAAATCCAGGCTATTCAAAAATCCAGACATTTTTGTCCAAGCCTTAAAAAAAAAACTTTCTGTAGAGTGAAAACTAGAAGGTCTTGAGCTCATTCCCATGTACAGGCTATAAGTTCTATTCTCTGCTCTGTGGTGTGAGCCTTGTTGAAAAATGTCAAAGAGGACAGGAGACACCCAAATGGGTCACAGTGAAAAGAGCAGGAGGAAGCATTTCTCATTGTATTTATGCAATTATTCTGAAATCCAGACAAATCTGAAATCCAGACACCTTCCCGTCCCAAGCAGGGATATGGGATACTCAGCCTGAACCTGTATACTATATCAGACTTTCTTCTTATAAAAATATTTTCTCACAAAAACTGAATCCAATGGTTAGAATCCAATGGGGTATTTGAGGTGTGCCTAAGAAGATGACCTCATCAGATGACGTATTTCACTTATTTCTTTCCGACAGCAGACTAGAATGGTATGTTGCACACTGCTTCCCCCCACCCAGGTATAAAAAGAGGTTTATCATGAGGAAAGGGAAAAAACTGAAGCCCAGAGATTCCTTGGCATGCAGAACTAGTCGCAGGGTTCATGATAAATCCTTATCTCGAGCAATTATTTCTTTTGAAATTATTTGGGTGCATTGTAAATAGAGCAGTAACAATTCCCAAGTCGGTTTTATTTATTCTGATTAGAGGTATTCAAAATAGCAAACTTTTGCAAACATTATCCTAATCGGCTTTGTAAACAATACTTAATCAGGTTGCCTTCTGCAACCCTTGAGCAGGTAGCTCCCTTATTGGCTACTGAGTTACAGAGAAAATAAAGTAGTGGAAAACCTGACCTTGACTTTTGGATATGGGGTTGAACTTCATTAACCAGGAGGTGAAAAACCAGTGCAAATGTAGGTTGTGCACTCTTATTTCTGTGGCTTGGCTTGTTCTGAATCGAGAGATATTGGAAACTCCTGATCAAACCCCAATGAAACATGGAGTCAGTAAAAAAACTGAACAAATTTCCATCCTATTTAATCCGGATCTGAACACTATTAATGCGCCAAACATGCACCCCTACAAGGAGGCTGGCAGATCTGACTATCAATCATCAAACATTCTCTTCCATATAGAGCAATCAGACAGAAACCTTCCCAAACCAGCATGTTCTTCTCAATGGGGGAAGAAAATGAATAGCAACAGCCCTATCCAAGTTTTTCAAGATTGTTGTCTCGATCAAATTACTCACCAACAATGACTGCAATGATAGTGAACAGCACAAAAAAATTCCTCAGTAGGTAACTTTTCACATCATCCTTTGTGATGCTTGTCACCTTCTTTTTGGCCATGAGTGTACGTTTCCGGACTCCTTGCTGAATGCGCTCCATCCTATTGCTTGATCTTGCGTCTTCTCCGTTACTTTTAGTCATCTATGTCTCGGAAAAATCTCTTCTTTATAAATTGGTCAAGTGTGAAAATATCCCCAGAAAAAAAAAATTAAATCTCTTGCGCAGCAGTAATGGAAACCTTGAGAGACAGATTGAGAAAAAGAGAAAAAATATGAGTCTTCAATAAATGGCAACACATCTCAAAACTGTGATGGGTTACAGCGATAACGGTTTCACAATTGGAAAAGGACCATTTAGAAAAACTGAATTAAATATTGGCAAGTAATAACTTTTATGTTTGAGTCACGCAACCAGAGATGAAAGGCTTGGGCAGAATCCACCCAGGATATTTTAAAGTCTCACTTTGCCACTGAATGAGATCAGTGATTAACTCTTTCACTTAAATCATTGGACACCTAAATTTGGCTGGATTGTACCCTATTATTTTAATGCTGATTGTAAAAGAATTTCTATTCTTAAACATAGAAATAGATGTTTTAAATAGATATGGAATTAAAAAAGATATTAGTGGGATCTGCTTTTAACTTATTGCTATGCTTTTTTTGTTACTAATTAATTCAGATACATTTTCTTGTATGAGTCACATGGTCAAAAAGAAGAGCATCCAATGCATTCATTTATTTCAGAAGGATGCTCAGATATATTTTTCCCACACACTTCCTATTCTTCAGCCTCGAGGTGTACTATACTCAGTACACCCATTCAGCCAGAACAAATTAGAACGTAAACCTCTATTACGCTGCCACAAGACACTCATTACACACACCGCTACAAACTAATAGTTTGCTTTAAGTGGCAAACCACATACCACAATCCACACACCAACCCCTTGATTCTAAAAATAGTTGGATTTCAAAAAGGGTGAATGTAATCTGTTAGCCTTCCTTCCAGATGTAGTGTAATGCGTTTTCTTCCAATTATTAATTTAGCCTGTAACTGGGTTTGCAAAAAGAAAAAGAGTTTTTGGACCATGCTGTGATTCATGCTTCCCCGCTATGAATGGTGAGGCTTTCAGAGGCTGGCTCAGAAAAATCAGAAATGATCACTGCTCAGCAAAGATGCTATGCATTCTTCAAAGTCAAAAGGACTTAACTGAGGGCAATAATTGGAAATTAGTAAAACATTAAATTACATATTTTATTATGAATAAATTATTAAAAACAGTTCCTGTCTACTTATTAAAATATTATTAAAACTTCTAAAAAACATTGTTTTGAACCAAGCTGTTCAGAAATACCCATTGAAACTGCTCCTTTTCTTCCATGTGCCAAAAATAGTCATTTCTGCAATCTTGAGAAGCACAGAGAAAATTTCCACTGGCAACGAATCATTAGGAAGGTGTAATTTTACTACAACGGTATGCGTAAGAACGACTTGGGCGCCTTTGCTGAGTTCTAATCCAATTAGAAATCGATTCAGTCCTCACTTTTTCCTCTAGGAGTGTTAAAATGATTTCCCTCCCCCTAACTTCGACCTTATCAATTTGCGATTACCATCAAGGCGGGGGAGGAAGAGAAACGATTCAATCCACGCCGACGTGTAAAGATCACACCCCAGAAACGCGAACAGGAGCGTGGAGAGGAAACGCGGCGAAGGGACAGCGCTTCGGAGCAATCCTGTACTCACCTTTCCAGACTCTGGAACTCTGCGAGCAGACGGCAAGGTAGGATTCCCAGGGGGCACAAAAGGGATGGCGAACTGTGCGGCGCGGCGCAGACGGGGGAGGATCACCAGCGGCATGTGCTTCCCGCAGTCTGCAACTTACAAACCGCTCAACTTAAGAAAAGGGGAGGGGCCTGGCCGGGCAACTCCAGAACACACACACACACACACCAGAGAAAAAGTGTGTGTGTGCGCGCATAGGGGGAGCGCTGAAAGCGGTGCCTCAGGAATATTGATGAGTTTTGGCACGCTGGACGCAGAGTTGCTGCCTTTGTTTCGTCTCTTTAGACCACTTTCACGCTTTGTCAGTTCAGCCTCATTATAAATGCAAAATCTGGAGCCGGCAAGAATGGAAAACGCACACACTTTTTTCCTTCCCCGCTCTCTCCTTGTGATCGACGTGCCCGACGGGAATTCTGTACATCCCCACGTAATTATGCAGCATTATCGTCTCCCTTGAGGCAGGGGACGACGAGCAGTGCCGTGAGGAGCGAACTCTCTCGCCCCTCACAATTTTCTTTACAGGGCGGTTTTCTTTACGTTCTGTCGGCCCTCGACGACAGCTGTTGGGAGGCTGGGCAATCTTGTCTTCAGTTTTCAGGAGTTAACTGGAAATATTATCAGCAAGAAGACTCCAAACTTGATCAGCGAGAGAGAGAGAGAGAGAGAGAGAGACTCCTTTTCCCCCCTTTGTGGTTCCACTAAATCCAACTTGTCCTGCCTCCCCAGAAAGTTCAATTCCAGCTCAGATTGTAGCAACAGAAAAAAGATAGGCAGAAAATACAACGTGCCCAAACTTAATTTTGTACATTTCAATGAACTGATTTGATTAATTTGTTTAATTTTTAATGGCTGGGTAGGAATTTTTTTTTGCTGTCATCCGAATTGGCCACGGATAGAAGTTTTTTTTGCCTACCTCTGGTAAGGGAGAGACACGGTGTTCAGTAGGTTTCATGATTTTTTTGTTTTAAAAAAATGGTTACTTGTATTTAATAAAACTAAACCCAATACGTAGTCTGGTGTCTTCACTGCGGGTGGTGGTTGTGAGGGTAAATGCCAGATGCAGGAGTACGACAGTGAGATGCAGGCATCTTGTCTCGTGTGTTCCCTGAAGTATCTGGTGGGCCACTGTGAGATACAGGAAGCAGGACTAGATGGGCCTTTGGCCTGATCTAGCCAGGCTCTTCTTTGGTTCTTAAGGCCCACACTGGGTTGCAAGTTAATAGCTCCCTCCGCATAGACAGGATAGTAAATTCTCTTTTATTTACCTTATATTTGCCTTATAATTTTACCTCAGAGTGCCCACAGGAGTGGCAACAGGATGCAGGCATCTTGTTGTCTTGCGTGCTCCCTGAGGCATCTGGTGGGCCCCTGTGAGAAAAAGGAAGCTAGATGGGCCTTTGACCTGATCCAGCAGGGCTGTTCCTATGTTCCTAATTTTGATTAAACAAAGTTTTAGAGAAATTGGGTTTCTCCATGTCATTCATACAAAATGTTTTCAATTTCCTTGCTGAGAAGCATGAATACAATATCTGTGTATAAATACTACCATAGTTGCAGAAGATAGGATAGCCGTGTAGATTTCCTTGCTGAATTTAATAGATGGATAGCTGGGGACTAGCAAACAATTTGTTTAGATCGATCTCAAAAGGATACATGTCTAGCAACAAGTAGAATCTAAGAGCACTGGACGGTTACATGAGGAAATATTGCCAATTGTTTCATTTTCTTCTTTGGGAAGAAGTTCACATGCTCACTATATGCACTTCCTTCTGATTTCTGCTTCTTTATGTTTATACAGACTAGGGAAAATGAGAGTTGTCTTTATCTATATATATAAAAACGGACGTGGGTGTGTGGGTATGCGCGTGGGTGTGTTTGTGTGTATGTATGTTCTGCATAGGCTCCTCAACGCCTTGACCGATCAGCACCAAACTCAGCACGCACGTACCTTAAGGCCTGGCGCCAAACACTGCCGGGGTCAGACCCTCCTACAGCCCCCGGTTTTTTGGGGAGGGGGGCTAGAACGTCCAGACCAAGGGGATTACATTGGACTAGAGGTCTGCTGCCGCCCTGTGGTCACAAACGATTCTGCAGGTTATGTGGTGGGACTGCAGTAGCTGAGCTGAGACACAGGGACGAATCAAAACCAAAAGTGAAACTACTGCCCACTCCCTGAGTTCCCCAGGCTTGAAACAGCATGTTCCAGACAATTCCGGCACCCAGTCCGATCTTAGAGGGACATATTTCCACACAGCTAACTGGCCAGCTGCTCCCGTTTCTCAGACTGCACTGCTATCCTGCCACATTGCCTCCAGACAGTAAGTGGGACAGTTTCATTTCGCTCTCTCTGTTGATTGTGTACCTGTTTCCTCATTACTTTCACAGTGATAGTGTACATTTGGGATTCAGGTTCATCAATACTTTCTTATTTCAGGGGGGAGTGTTATATTTCCACCTGGATCTAACTACTTCATACTGTTTATGGATATTTCCATATTTCCGTGTCTGTTCCACCATCACTCTGGAACACCTGGAACGCTGTGCGCCACACTTGGTGCACATATTCCTGACGATCTGGACAGACATGCTGTGGGGGGAGGACCCCCCTAATTCATTCCTTCTCCTACTAGAACCTCGGGATACTTTGTCCCCCGGGCAACGCCGGGTCACAACCAGCTAGTACAGATATATATATATATAGAAAGAAAGAAAAATCGTGGAGAATACAATATGTCTCACATTAATGTTTGTTTAGGGCCTTCTCAGATGCCATAGTTCACCTGTAACAACTATACAGCCCTCTCACCAAGTTATTGGAAGATGCTCCCCCCCCCCACTTTCCTTGTGAGGGACAGGGGCGTAGCTAAAGAAGTGCAGGGGGGTGCAATTGCAGTAGGCAACAAACTTTACGGGGCAACAAGCTAAGCTTGACACTAGTGGCCAAAATTGTGAAAACCTTGTTATGTATGAATAATAAGGTAAAGGTTTCCCCACGACCGGATGGTCTAGTTGTGACCAACTGTAGGGGGCGGTGCTCATCTCCGTTTCAAAGCCTGCAGAGCCGGTGTTTTGTCCGAGGACAAGCTTCCATGGTCATGTGGCCGGCATGACTATACGCCATTGCGCACGGGAACGCCGTTACTTTCCCACCGAAGTGGTCCCTATTTATCTACTTGCATTTAGGTGCTTTCGTACTGCTAGGTTGGCAGGAGCTGGGACAAGCAATGGGAGCTCACTCCGTTGCGCAGTCTTGAACTCCCAACCTTCCGGTTGGAAAGCCCAGCAACAGTGAATTAACCCGCTGCGCCACCATGTCCCTGTATGAATAATACCATCATGTTATTTATCTTACAATATAGGAACATAAGAAGAGCCCTGCTGGGTCAGGCCAAAGGCCCATCTAGTCCATCTCCCTGTATCTCACAGTAGCCCACCAGATGCCTCAAGGAGCACACAAGACAACAAGATCTCTGCATCCTGTTGCCACTTCCCTTCATCTGGCATCCTGAGGCATTGAATGTGGAATTTAATGCAGAATGCAATGAAACAAACCGGAGTGTAATATATCTAACATTATGGCCAAAAAAAGCAAGAAAATGAAAATATAACTGTAATGTTATTTCCTATTGTGACATCACTTCTGGGGCATCACGTTGCCCTCTGCACCAAGCTACACTTTCATTAGCTATGTCAGTGGTGGGGGAAGAATTGCTGTTTATCAGCCTTCAAACCACATCCACATCGTTTGCTAGAAAATCGTACTTCTTGCCTGACAAGGGGCATGTGCTATTCTCACTGTGCTTTCTTAGACGATAGCAGTTGCATCAGTGTTCCAGGACTGCTATCAGATGGCGCCTCTGATTTTATTGTGTGTCATGCCACTCTGGGCATTATGAATGTCCTGTCCATGTTAAATTGTTTCTCATTTGTTTTCCAAGCGCTTCAGAAATGCTGTGCTTGCCACTCCACCCCAACATTCATCCGCATGACATTTTGCAATGAGAAAGACTGAACGTGAAAGAAAGAGAGCCTGGAGGATGGTGTGGGGGGAATCCCCCATTCTGACCTCACCGAGGATGTGCGCGGACGCTCATATAGCCTTCTGGGCAGCAATGGAGCACAGCTATACTGGTGTCTGGAGTGGGGGTTGAAAATCCACGGGTTTAAGTATCCGCGGATTTTCTTTATACACGAGGGTTCTGGGAACGGAACCTTTGCGGATAAAAAGGCCCCACCAGTATTGTTTTATTTATAATCTGCCTCTTAGAAAATACCTTACAGATCTTTTTAATAAAAAAACAAAGCAGACTAAAACCTCATCTCATGACTTAAAAAGTGGAAATTATTTAAAATTATTTTACTACAAACCTTAAGCATATCCTGGAGTTAAGACTACCAAAAGCTATTCATAAACATCTCCATAACTCTTGCTTTAGTCAAAAGAACATTCATTCCGTTTTGCTTATTCTGGAGAAGTGATTCATAATCATGTCTTAAGGAACTTTTCCCAGAAATAAAGAAAAGCCTTTGGTTACTGGAATACACCATTAAAGACCCTGTTGGCTAATTGGATTGATAATAAGGATTTAAAACATAATTCAAGCATCAACATCATTATTGATTAAATCGTCATTGAAGACAAAAGTACAGTATGTTGGATGAATTATTCACAGACATACAGGTGCATTACACAGAAAATCATGTCCTGGATAACACATATGCCATTGTATAAATCGATGGTAAGGCCGCACCTGGAATATTGTGTGCAGTTCTGGTCGCCGCACCTCAAAAAGGACATAGTGGAGCTGGAAAAGGTGCAGAAGAGAGCAACAAAAATGGGTCTGGGGCACCTCCCTTATGAAGAAAGGCTGCAGCATTTGGGGCTCTTCAGCCTAGAAAAAAGGCACCTGAGGTGGGGACATGATTGAGACATACAAAATTATGCACGGAAGGGGTAGAGTCGATAGAGGGGTGTTCTTTTCCCTCTCTCAAAACACCAGAACCAGGGGGCATCCACTAAAACTGAAGGTTGGGAGAGTTAAAACAGATAAAAGGAAGTACTTTTTTACCCAGTGGGTGGTTAGTCTGTGGAACTCTTTGCCACAGGAGGTGGTGATGGCATCTGGTCTAGATGCCTTTAAGAGGGGTTTGGACGGATTTCTGGAAGAAAAGTCCGTCATGGGCTATCAGCCATGATGGATTGTGCAACCTCCTTACATTAGTAGTAGGCTACTTCAGAGTACCGGGTGCAAGGGAGTGGCAACAGGATGCAAGCGTCTTGTGTCTCGTGCCTCCCTGGGGCATCTGCTGGGCCGCTGTGAGATACAGGAAGCTGGACTAGATGGGCCTTTGGCCTGATCCAGCAGGGCTCTTCTTATGTTCTTAAGTAAAGTATATAATAAAAATATAAATTATGTATGTAAATTAAGAATTTGAATCCAGGAATTTGGTCCAAACTCAGTACCCAAATCACTACCAAACAGCTTGATAAGAATCAGATAGAAGTAGTAGATTATAGCTAGACATGTGGTCTTGAACAAACCAGTAAAACTGAATTTAGGATGCTAATAAGTACTTCCTTTAATATGTGACCATTATTCAGATTAGAATTGGATATGTATGTACATGTGGCATTTTGGCCCAGTTCAGGTTATTAGGGCTCCATGATCACCTGTGGAAGTGTGCAAGCGGCCAATAGGGGAATCTCATAACTTTACTTTCTTTGCACCTGCATCCATGTTACAGGCCCCATGTTTGCACACGCTCAAGAGACTCTGTGTGATCCCTGCCAAGTCATAAACTGTTTAGTAGTGGAAAGAGGAGTAAGAGAAAGAGTAGTGGAAAGAGTGCCCTTCTCGGGCAGAAGGTCTGGTCGAGAGGGTTAAAGCCGCAGTGATGCCCGAAGATAAGATCCGAAGGTCGCCAGTTTGAGACCACTGGAATCTTCTGTGTGCGGCAGGCCTCAAGAATGCAGCTGATAAGATCTGAGCTGTCTCAGCTGCCTGTGAGAGGGGAGTTGTGCTGGGCCAGCTGCTCTTTGGTGAGAGCAAAGAAGCAGATTATCAGCTGGCGGAAGGCAATCGTGCGGCGAGAAAGGAGGACTGGACGATGAAAGTGTCATCTGCGTGTAGTTGTTCTTGTAAGATTAGAACTTTGTGATTTGTAAAAACCCTTGCAGTTTAGAAAATGCCTGCCTATGTAAACCGCCTTGAATTAAAGTCAAAGGAGCAAACTGATGACCAAGAAAGGCGGTATATAAATACCAAGTATTATAATTATGTTATATTAAGGAGATGGATTAAGGAGAGCAATATTCTAATCCTGTTCATCATAAAACAGGACAGGAATTGGTGGCAGGAGGGAGGTTGGGGGTGGGACATTGGGTGGGTTTGGGAGGCAGCCATACGGCCGCTTCCTAAGCCTGTTTGAGAGGCCATGTGGCCCTGATTCGGGCTGTGTGGTCTCCTCGGATCTACGCCTGCAGATCCGAGGAACGCATAGGGGAGGCTGGATCCTCCCCTACAGTAAGGGAACAAACTCTCCCTTGCCACGGGGAGGCGTCAGCCTCTCCTATACTGCACTGGATATGGTATATCTACTTCTGCTAATTGGGCAAGAGGCACTTTTTCAAGTGGTTTTCCTCTTATATTTAGCAGGGGGAGAGTAATTGTCCCTTTTCACCCCTGCGCAGTGTCTTTTCTAGTGGCTGTTGCTGGTGGTGTTCTGCTTTTTTTTTATTGTGAGCCCTTTTGGGACAGGGAACCATTTAACTTTATTGTTACTATTTGCCTGTAAACCACTTTGTGAACTTATGTTGAAAAGCGGTATATAAATACGATTGATTGATTGATAGATTGATTGATTGTTGACCGGCCAGCCTCACCATTCCAGCACAGTATAGGATTGCACTCTAAGTCTAACTGGCCACACAATGAAATGAAATGAAATAATCATATGAATGATCCCTTTTCCAGGGATCTCTGCAATCGGGGCAGTGGAGGCTAGTGGGTGGCTCTTGGATTTTGGAGTGCTTTTCCCAAAAACTTCAGCAAGGAACCTTTTAATGTGTGTTGTTATCATTGTCCATCTTCTGCCTGAAACATCTCTACTGGTTTGCTCATTGTATTTTTTCTTTGGGTCATCTTCTGCTAAACCAATGAACCTGAGATGACCTTTGATTGAAACAGTGAAGGTGAATGACTTGGTACAATGCAGACTCAAAATGCTTCATTGAGAATTTCTTACAACCAATGAATAACAGCTGTTCATTTGGCTTTCCACACAAACACACATACTTATCTAGAAAGGCTGGTTTTGGAAAAAGATAAAAAAGTATTATAAAAGCATGTAGGTCTTTTAACAGAAATAGTCACTGGGAAGTATAATGGTCTCCTTGAGACCAATAAAACAGTTTCTCATTATGTGATCATTTGGACTTCCAATCTATCTATATAAAAGAGAACGTATGTATGTGTTTGTGTGTATGTTCTGCATAGGCTCTGGAACGCCTGGAGCGATGTGCACCAAACTTGGTACACATATGCCTTATGATCTGGCAAGAAATACTGTGGGGGTATGACACCCCTAGCACCCCCAGGGGTGGGGGTGCAAAGGGGGTGCCACATACAAATGATCGAAAACAGCCAATATTGGTGTCGAATCCATAGTTTCCGGGGTCGCCAAGATGAGTGGTGACGCTCCCGATGCTGTTTGAGTCCAAGTTCGGCCCCCCTCAACATGGGGGGTGAGAAGGGGGGCAAGATACAGTGCTTGGAAATAGAATGTCTGCAGCACACTGATGGTGGCGTAGAGGACCCCATTTGATTTCAGATTTCAAAACTAATCCCACTTCTAGAAATACTGCGGGGGTAAGACATCCCTAGGGGTGGGAAGGGGGTGACATGTAAAAATAATTGGAAACGACCGATATTAGTGTCGAGTCCATAGTTTTTGGGGTCGCTGAGATGATTGATGACAGTCCTGATGACATTTAAGGCCAAGTGTCGTTGAATAGAACACACCCCTAGGGGTGGGGGTGGGAAGGGAGTGACATGTAAAAATAATTGAAAATGATCGATATTAGTGTTGAATCCATAGTTTTCAGGGACACTGAGATGAATAGTGACACTCCCAATGCTGTTTAAGTCCACGTTCAGCCCCCGTCAGCATGGGGGGTGAGAAGGTGTGAAAAGTAAAATGTCCAACATTTATTTTATTTTTATTTATTTATTTGATTTCTACCCCGCCTTTCTGCCCGAAGGCACACAAGGCGGCTTACAACAATTAAAGGCAATACAAGCCACAATATATACAATTAAAACAATATTAAAAACAGTTAAAATTTAAACAAGCCTCATGTAAAAATGTAATGACTGACATTCGTGTCAAATCCATAGTTTTCGGGGTCGCTAAGCTGATTGGTGACAGTCCTGATGACATTGAAGCCCAAGTGTAGTCAAATAGAACAAATAGAACTATGTAGAACCTTCTGGAAATTTTTAGAAATCATTATGCCCCGGTCTTGGACTCCAAATACTTGCCATGTTACCAGGCGTAGTCACTGAATACAAGTCTATCGATACCGTAGAAGATGCCAATGAGGTTGTCAATTTCCCTTCAGACTTCCTAAATTCATTTGATCCGGCTGCATTGCCACCACATTGTCTTTTACTTACAGTGGGATCTCCAATTATTTTACTATGGAACCTCGACCCCCCAAAACTTTGCCACGGCACAAGGCTGTGTGTCAAGAAGATACTGTGATTGAACTGAGTATCTTAACAAGAAAGGGAGAGGGCGGAACAGTTTTTATCCCATGGATCACACTCATTCCGATGGATCTCCCTTTTAGCTTTCAGAGATTGCAATTTCCAATGAGACTTGCATTCTCGATCACAATAGACAAGTCACAGGGGCAGTCTATTAAGTACTGTGGAGTGGATTTGAGATTGCCATGTTTCTCCCACAGACAACTTTATGTTGCTTGCTCAAGGGTGGGTTCACCCAAGAATTTATTTATTCTTGCTCCTGGAGGTGAAACTGAAAATGTTGTTTATAATCCAGTTTTGAGTTAAATTAATATTATAGTGAATTTGTAAAAGATTTTACTTTGTAATTTTTATACTGCACTTATACTTTTAATTACCTGTACATAAACGTACGTTGATTTTACACTATAGATAGAATTCATTCCTTTTCCTGTCTAATAGAAGCTTGGGATAAATAAATACCTGGACAATGCCGGGTAAGGACCAGCTATATTAAATATTTCTGGGTTGGTGTGTGTGAAGGATAAATGAAATAAGAATGGCAAATCACTTTATATACCAAAAAGTGGCATCAGAAGTCACTGAGCCAGGCCTACGCCCATCAGAGGCTACTTGGCCAGGCTGACCTCTGAGTCTTCAGTACTGCTGACAGTATTAGCATCACTGGTGTTTCCAGAGTGGGGGGCAAAGCACTACATTTTTCAGGTGCTTGAATTGGCATTCAAATATAAAGAAGCCTCTCCCTCTCACCTTCAGAGCCATTCGTGGCTGCAGCAGCAAAGCAGAGGTGTCTTCACAGCCACAAATAGCTCTGAAAGAGAAGGGGAGGGGCCGTTTTACACTGGCATTAAGGCACCTGAGATACACAGTGCTCCCCCCTGGAACACCACTGCAGTCAATATACTTTGCAGTTTCCTCATATGGTGAAAATGTATGGTAAAAAAAGTCTTACATCTTACACCTTACAACAGAGGGTATGAAAAAAATCTGTGTATTATGATATGCTAGATTCACTGATGAAACAGACTATAGTCTATGAAAGCTGAAACTGAAATAAACTAGCTAAACTTGAAGGTGACACAAGACTCTTAGGGCGCAATCCTAAGCTGTGATGGAACCTTAGGGATTCCTCGGATCTGTGCCTGCTTAATGCTGGTGTTGGGCCTGCACCATTAGGTGCTTGGCCCTGGCACCAGGGGGACCTGATGCTGTGCCACCTGGCATTAAGGGTTAGTCAGTGGCGTCTCTACAGGGAGGGCAGAGCTCTAAGTGTTGCAAGGAGCCTTACCCTGTCGTGGAAATCCCTCCTCTCCCTTGCTGCTGTAGCCAGTAAGCAACGCCAAGATGTTGCTGTTCCCTGTGAGGATTGGCTAAAATGGTGCAGGAGAGGAGTGATTTCCACTGCAAGGTGAGGCTTCTTGCAAGACTTAGAGCTCTGCCCTCCCTGTAGAGACGCCACTGGGTTTAGTGCCACCAGCATGTACTCATTCAGGGGGAAGGGCGTGGAGAGAGTGGAACTGAGTGTGGGGTGGAATGAAGCAGGTGTAGGTCCTGAGGTGGCCATTGGTAATGGTTAATTACCATTAACATGTGGTAGTGGGGGATCCTATCCCCCATGTCCAGCTGTGTAGCCCAACACAGAAGTTCTCAAGTTTGCACTGGCAAAATAGCTTGGGCAGACTTGAAAAGGCACATTGCCGGACCAGCACCCTTACTCAGCACCCTTCTCCCGAGGAGCCTCCTATGGCTACTGTAGCACCCATAGGATGCAGCAGTAGCAGTTTTGATACTGCTGCTCTTACGAGGGTCCGGCACCTAAGATTGGGCTGTTAGTCAGCTTTGTTCTTTATTAAAACCCCTTACATAATTATAGAATTTCTATAGTCTTTCTGTTGAAAGTAGAATATCCGTGCAGTGTATAGGAGTGTGTGTGAATCAGAAAACCCCATTATTGTGCCAAGGCAGGATCATGCTATCAAATTAATTCTAATCTCAGTTGCCTTGCTGCAAGTGGTTGGCAAGAGTGCTTGAGAAGACCTATCTCAAGAAGGTGGGTTACTGTTTCATACCAACTGCCTTGACTAGCTTATGAATCTGTACTTTTTCTTCATCTATACCAGTTGTTCCCAACCTTTTTTCACCCAGACCCACATTTTAGGTACAACAACCTGTCAGGACCCCTCAAGGCAGGAAGTGATGTCATTAAGCAGGAAGTGACATCATTGGGCCTGAAAAACCATGTTTGTAGACTACCATAGGTTAGCAAATGCAGCAACTATGTGCTATTTAATAGCACATCGCCACTATTTTGGCTATGTGGAAACATGTTGACATTTTTTCAAAAACATATTTCTCTGTTTGGAGGTTACCTAATAATGTTGTAAAAGTGCAACTTTTTTAATGTAGCACAAACACATATATGGTAGTAAATGGAGTCTCTGCGATCGCCTGAAAATCAGCTTGCAAACCCCCAGGGGGTCGCAACCCCCAGTTTAGGAATCACTGATCTATGCAGCTAATGGTTTGAATGTTTCTAGCATGAGATGCTTCATAAATTCCACTTGGTCTTTTAACAGCAAATGTATCATGAGTACAAAGAACAAAAATTATTGAAACTAAACCTTGTTAAAGATGCCAATTTATGCCGAACCTAAACTTTGCGTGAATGTGTAAAAATACATAGTTATGGTTACGGAATCATTAATCACAGCAATCAGGACACATAAACATCTCTTGTAATAATTCTAATTTAACGGTGCTCACAGTTCAAAGTTTCTTTGTAGTAGTGACTGTTATAGCTTCTCTTTAGCATTCGGACATTTCTTTGGCAGGAGGTTCGATATTGTCTATTGTAAGAAAGAAACAGGCTCTGAGAAAATATGCAAATTTTAGCAAGGGAAAATGCAGCTTCAGCTTTGAAAAAAAAAATAAGAACAGAAAGTCGCCGATACTGTATATGTAAACCACAGGTATGTGTATAATTGAGGCATAGTGTCTGATATTGTTTCAATCTTTCAGCTTGGGCGGCTGTCTTCTAAAATATAACATTGGTTTAGAAAATGCTTGGCAAAGGTTCCCAGAGTATCAGCTGGACAAATTTTTAAATAAGATTTTCACTGGGGTGAGAAATTATTTTCTCCCCTTTAACTGGTGGGCTAGACCAGTGGATCTCAAACTTTTTAGTCCCGAGACCCACTTTTTAGAATGACTGTCTGGGACCCACTGGAAGTGATGTCATGGCCAGAAGTGCCGTCATTGTGACACCAGAGCCTGCTGCTTTCTTGAGAGTGCAGCAATAAGTTGGGTTATTTCTCAGCCATTTTCCAATAGCAAAGTGAATCAGGAAGAAAGAAAGAAAAAACTCCTTACAACCTTGACACAAGCAAAAGAACCACCCAACCACCCCTCCTATCCAGTGCCCCATCCTCCCATATTATCATTTATGGCTGCCCTAGGTGCCATTCGCTCTCTTGAAATTTGATTGCAGCCCACCTGGTGGGTTCCAACCCACAGTTTGAGAAACACTAGGCTAGATAATAGGAGAGAGAATAACATGGACTAATACAGTATTACTACACTAATACAGTAATACTTTGCATGTGTTGTTTACAAAAGCACAAAGCATTTGATTATTTTTATGGAATCCTCAGCAACTCTGTAATTGAGAATATTATCCTTGTATTGAAGCTAGGGGACAATTAGAGGGAGTAGTTTGCCATCTTGGCAGAGGTGAGATTCAGGGAAATACTCATACAAATCCTATTGCCTTTATCACTAGCAGTAGGTTCATACTGCTGGCTTTTGATGGCATAAATGTGTCATAAAGCACGTTTCCAGCACCAGAGAGTAAATACCACCTGTGCTGGGTCCGTGCCAGTTGGTGCTGTGCCTCAGGGTGGGTGGTATGGCTGCTGCTTGGAACATCAAGAAACTGCTACTTACTACTTCCACATTCCATTAAAGTTGCCCCAGTGTGCACTGTGAACTATGAACATGCATGTTCATAGTTTAAGCAAGCTTCCTCCTGTTTCTGTCACTCCTCCTCCTGATCCCTTACTGAAAACTATTTGTGGATTTCTCAAAACTGTGTCAAAAATGAACAAAAGTGGTGTTATTTTTGTGAAATTGATCTAAATTTGTGTCAAACTCTGTCAAAAATGTGCAAAACCAGTGTTAATTCACATTTTGACCTAAATTTCGTGTTATGTAGGGTTTTCAGTAGAAATTTGTATTATTTAGCATTCTGTGTTGATCACCAAAAAAAGCCATCCCTAGACATAGGCAGCCCTGGGGCTTATGTGGAGGTAAGTAAATATTTTTTCCTTGCCTCCCCATGGGCTGCCTTTCCCCCAATGGGTTTCCTCAGATAATGCCAGCTCTTTAGCTGCTGTATGTCTGAGGAGACTTCAAGGGGTGAATCTGGGCTGGTGAAATGCAGGCCTGGTAGTGCTAGTGGATTGGTTAAGTGGGTAGCCCCTGAGAAAGACTGAAAACATGTGCACATTTGATGCAGGAAACGGAACAAGCTCTTGTTTGCAACAAAAAGGAACAGATGCCAAATCTTCTTGACATGGCGACATCCCGTCCTCAGGAACAAAAATGCAAAATAGCCCTTCGTTTACTTAATGTACTAAAACTGAAAAGAGCCTATGAGAGATGAGACAGACACCTTAGAAAACCACATTTAGAATGAATGTAATGGGAAAACAAGAGACAAGCTCATTAAAAGTGTTCTGTGGGAGCCTGTCTCCAGAGAATGCCTGTGTCTCCATCCAGCTCTGTCTACCGCTCAATGTTAGCTGAAAACTTGTGATCTGTTGGCAAGTGATCTGGGAGTGCATCTGTTCTGCCAAATTCCCTGCCGGGCCACCCTAAGGGCCCTAATGCCTACACTAGGCTAACTAGTTTCCCCACAGAGCAGCCTCAGAGATAGGCAAGAGGCAGGGGGTTTCAGTCACCCACTGGACCTCCTCTCTTCCAGCAGCTTTGATTGGGATCACCGGCTGGCCAGCCTCCTCCAGACTGCCCTCATCACTGGCTTAGCTCCAAACTACTCTTAGTCTAACACCAACAAACCCCACCAACAAACAATAGGCAGTCAGCTTGCCCAAGCCATAACTGACTCCTCCAGTTGGTGGCTCCAGGGGTGTGGCAGACATACAACAATTCCCAATGGTCCCAAAACAACCTTACCTTAGCCAGTTCCTCAGCCAGTTCCTCAGTCCTTCAGGCAGGCAGTCCAGTCAGCAGTCTATCAATCTAGCCAGCAGTCCATCCGTCCAACACCTACCTGGTGCCCTCCTCCAGCACCTTCCCAGGTGCCTTTCCTCCAGCACTTATCCAGGTTCTCATCTAGCACCCAGCTCCTGCCTCCAACTTTATACTGAGGCCAGCCAATCGGTGCCTGTTGCTAGGCAGGCTGTAGCATCAGTCACGCCTATCTGCACCTGTGCTAACCTCCCTTCATTGCCAGGGGCCTCATCAGCCTACAGCTGTACTCCCGAGGCTTGCCAAGACCTTGGGGGTTAACCCTATAATCCTTGGCTTATCTGGGACAAGGGACCATTGCTGATACCATTCCCTGTCTCCTCGGGGTATCTCCTGCCTTTTCCAATACAGCATCCCATTATTTCAGACTCACTTCATACCCTGGAAAATCCTACATTAAAAGCAGCCATTCATCTGACTCAGGATTTTCTCTTTCTTTCTTTCTTTCTTTCTTTCTTTCTTTCTTTCTTTCTTTCT
>JAJKFI010000101.1:3373730-3402457 GCA_029204185.1 Lerista edwardsae | reverse complement strand
CTTTCTTTCTTTCTTTCTTTCTTTCTTTCTTTCTTTCTTTCTTTCTTACCAGAACTCAGCTTCTTAAAGCATGAGGTGGAGCTCCGAATTGAGGAATGAGCAGTTGCTAGGAGAGACACCAGCTATTCCAGTTCCATCAGGCCGGTTCTTGCATGAGTCAGCAGGCCAAGCATGAACTAGGGTTCCCCATCATATTCCAATGAATCTAACATGGAATGGTTTTCAAACATTGTCTTTTTGTCATTGTTCCACTTGACCCCTTGCCTGGTGTGTGGGTGACAACAGCCATTGCCAAGTGGCCTTTGTTTTACATTTGTTACATTAGTTCACACTATTTGTTTCTGGATTTCTGAAGGCTGTGTGTGACCAAGTTTTGCCACTATTGTGGAGCTATTTTTTTGCGGAAGCGACATAATGAGCGAGGCTACGCTAAGATGGTTGCATTGAAATGCAAATCAACTTTCCGTTGAATTCCACTTGCAGAGGAAGAGACATTGAGCTTTTGACATCCATAGTAATGGTGTGCCGTGGCCAAGCAGTAGGGGAGAGGGGTAGGAGCCTGTAGAGGGACTGGTCATGCAGAGGGACTATTTCTCCCCTGGAGTGTTGCATAGCCCCAAATCCTGAGGAAGTCATCTGTGCAAGTCGTTCCACAAGTCTTTGCATGAATTCTCTCTCAAGACAATATAATAATTTGTATGCTGCAGGCTGGATCTTCCTTATTCCCCATGTTTCTCATCAAGCCCGGCCTTCAGAGCTGTGGGGCCCAATGCAAAACATTTTTGCAGGCAGGCCCTACCATGCAGATGGGCGGCAAGGGAGGGCAAATTAAGAACATAAGAACATAAGAAGAGCCCTGCTAGATCAGGCCAAAGGCCCATCTAGTCCAGCTTCCTGTATCTCACAGTGGCCCACCAGGTGCCCCAGGGAGGCAGGAGACAACAAGATGCTTGCATCCTGTTGCCACTCCCTTGCACCCAGTACTCTGAAGTAGCCCACCACCTTTGTAAGGAGGTTGCACAATCCATCATTGCCTATAGCCCACGATCGACCTTTCCTCCAGAAATCCATCCAAACCCTCTTAAAGGCATCCAGACGAGATGCCATTACCAGGAAATTACCAGGAATTTACCAGGAAATTACCAGGAAGAGTGGACGCGGTGAGACAGGGGCATCACTGCCAACTGTTTAGGGGGTGGGGGAATTTTAAGCCAATTGGGCCCAGGAGTGAGCGGGAGGGAAGGCTACCCAGAGGCAATGCTCCGCTTACCAGAATGCCCTGGCAGGAAGTTTCCAAGCTGGAGTGTCGGTTACAGAGCAAGGTGCCAGCTGTGGGTGCTCCAGTCGCCATCCGAGCAGGGGCACAGGGCCCAATTTGGTCCAGTGAGTGGATTGCTTGCTGCTGCAGCCAGGATCTCCATGGGCTGTAAGCCATTGGGGCAAGTGGAGTGGCTGCTCATTGGGCTGTTCCACCTGGCCCTGCCTCCAAACTGCCCTAAATGAGCCTCCCGGAAGCATTTGGCAGTGATGTCATCAAGTCACTGCCAACTATTTCCGGGTGCTGTGCATTGCGCGCGGCACCACAAGCACTCTTCTCACCCTGGCTGAATGGTGAGTGAGGGGCCTGTGGGGAACTTGGAGAGCCCTGTGGGAATGTCCCTCATTGGGACGCTTTGCTCCTGGGGCTGGCCCTTGATATCAGAGGTGTCTTTTTTCAAGGTTCCATTTCCCCTCTGTTATCTCTACAACTTAAATCTCTAAACAGGGTATTGACACATTTTGCCACTAGTTCGCATGCATGCAAATTCATACATATGAACGCAAAGTGGACAAATTGCCATTTCAACACTGCTGCAGCAAAAGTATAGTCCGATGTGAACTGTTGGAGATACAGTGACAATTATGTTTTTGTAACATGTCTATAATCAAAAGAACAAACACCCTCATTACATCTCGCAAATCAGTGCAGAGTAAATGAACACACCACACCACAAAAGGGGGAGAATTTTTAATAATGTGTAATTGCGGCAGTGGGAAGCAAAGTAAAAGAATAGGGGTGTTATAAGAGGGTCCTTATTTGCATTGGTAGAATGCTGGAGAATGCAAAACACAATTCGTGGGGAGTGCCCCTACCCAATCTTCATTAATTAACAGGATTAGTTTCCATTAATGTTATTGGGGTCTGCACTAAGGGGCTTCCCAGTGGATAGTGCTCCTTGGGTCAGATCTCTCTGAATCTGCAACTTCTCTCTGTTCTGCAACTTGTAGAGCAGTGGTCTTCAACCTTTTTTGGGCCATGACCCCAATATGTACATAAATAGAGTATGAAACTGGGGACCCCACTGTAATTTCCAGCCCCATCCCAGGACCCTATCTGACCCCCATTGCCATCCACTCCCTACTCCAGTAATGCTCTCCCAGCATTCTTTACTGTAACCAAATAGAAAGAACAGAAAAGGTTGTCATTTATCCTGACAGCTATTTTAACACTGTTGCTAAGATCCTGAGCAGGACTGAGACACTGAAGGGGAACACCAGATGCCTCCTGCTTTACCGGGTGGTGCTTTAGTCCAGTGGCCTTCAACCTTGTCTGTTCCTGGAAGATGCCATGACGCCATAACTGAGGCTTCATTAGGGACCTGACCCCAAGGTTGAAGGACATTGTTCTAGAGCACAATCTAGAAATGAAGATGGACTGGCACAAGTCCCTTACGTCAACCAAGAAGTGTTGCAAATGCGTCGTAAAGCCTCCTTTGGAGTCATACACGGATTGACTGGCGTGCACTGGCTCCTGAAGGCCAAATCCAGCCTCCGTTGTGCCAAAAGCAGGTAAGTTCATGCTGCTTTTAGGGAGGCCGGCGTGGGGGGGTTGGCGAGGGTGGCGGGATAGCAGAATGGGGGCTGGAGGATTGCGAACTGGTGTGGCCAGGCCCTGGAGGCACCTTAAGCCAGATCCACCACCACCCCAGCCAGCTTGGTGTTAGACCGGGCTACTTGGATTTGCGTCAGCCATTTTGCTGGCGCAGTTGCAAGTAGCCCCATGGAGTGGCTGGTGCACGATAAATAAATATCCCTTTACACCAAATTGCGCTTCAGCCACATCCTAACCTGTGCTGGATACAGTGCAGGCCAGCTGGCCTGCCTATTCCAGGGAAGGTTAAGATTGGGCTGCAATGACACCCCAGTTCCACCACCTGTGGCAGTTGCCTCCTGGTAGGGCCATGTCTTTTTCGCCTCCCGAGTCCTACCAAGGTGGCCAATGCTTGTTTGGCCCATTCAAATCTGCCATTGACCTTTTGCAGCCGTAGGCAATTACTCTTTGACCTTGCTTGTGTAAAGAAAAGCTTAAAATAATAATATAATAAAGCCCCTTTCCAAATGTTTCCTTTTGATTTTTGCTTCTTTCTGAACCGTTTTCCCAGCCGTTGACCACATTACTGGGACTTCCAAGTTGCTTTAGAACTGTGCTATTCAGTTTCTTTCGTAGTGCTCAAGATAAGCGCCCCACAGAAGGGGATATTCACTCCCCACAGTGGGATATTGGTACATTATAATAACTCTCCCACAGCACTGCAGTTCTCAGAACCCTTCCCTCCATACTGGCACCTCTAACGCGGCACAATGAAAACGGGGCTTTTCAGGATCCACATGAATGATTTCCCACCGAGAGCCCTACGTTCAAGATGCTCAGTGGTGCTCCACACAGCGAGAGAAATTCCATTATAATCTATTTTTTTAAATAGAATGCCTCAGTTCCTGTTCAGCCGAAGAACAGCTGTGCAAATAGTAAAGTGTTTGTAGGGTACTTTGTATTTAGCTGGATTTTTCTTTTATATAGAGACTGGGTGCCTTATGTATGAATACATCTAGACAGATTTCATAATAAACACATTCAGCTGGTTTGTATGTGTGTACTCTCTCTCTCTCTCTCTCTCTCTCTCTCTCTCTCTCTCTCTCTCTCACTCACTCACACACACAAACGCACACACACACACTATAGGACTAGGTTCACCAGTTGAGAACCTCAGTGGGCTTTTGCTGGTTCACATAACTACAAAAGACTTCCTCATGCTTTCATTTTCATTTCATTTCCTCATGCTTTTCATTTTCATGAAATGCTTTCATTTCATTATGGCCAGTCCAGAGGCCATATCACTTTAACTGAGGCCCCAATCCTATTCCCCACTATTAACGACAATGCAGTTGTGCTGAAGGAGGGGGTGATTAGAAGGCCTGTCAGAGGTAAATAAACACATGTCCTACTTGCCTCTGCATAGGCTTCCAGGCGCCCTATGGGTCCTCTCAGGCCTACTCCAGCTGGACAGGTGTATAGCTAGTGCATGCCTGAGGAGAAAAAAGGAGTTGGGCAGGAGCCCTGGGTGCAGAAGGGAAGTGGGCACCATTGCTTTAATAGTTTCCCCAATCGGGAAGTTACTGGTATGCTGCAACCCCAACAGCTGGTCAGGCAACAGCTGAGAACATGCACCAATAGCTTTCCTGATTGGGAAGCTACTGGCATGCCTGCGCCTTCAGCAGCTGGTTGGGCAATTTCTCCCAGCCAACAGCTGAGAGCACAATATGCCCCAATAGCCTCCTGCCCGGCTGCATGATGTCATGATGTCACGGCATCATGGGTGCAAAAAGCTCTGGGTATGCCTCTGGGTGGGGCAGGCTTAAAAAGAGGGGATAGGATCCTGGTGCATGCTGGATCCTGGTGCTGGATCCTGACAGGATCCTGGTGCATGCTCATGCCCCTGGAATCTACCCCTCCCTTCCCCTCCATGCCTCACAACATTTGCACTGCCAATTGGATGTCCTGAAACCGTAGTCTGAGTGGATAGTCCGCAAAAACATTCACCAATATTGCCACCAAGAAAAGGCTAATCACAAGATTGCAGGGTCAGGAAGGAGGCAGTGACAGGTATCGTGAGGCAGGTGGGCAAGTGCCCATTACATTCCTTGCTATGTTCAAGCAAAGAGTGTGTTCGTTTAGTATTGGTCACAGCCTTTGCTGCTGCAGGAGAGTCTCCAACCCAGTTCTTTGAGAGACGGGATAATGACACATTTAGAAGAGCATCCAAAGTCCTGCATTGTGGTATGTTCACCCTTCACTAATTTTTACAGAGAAGCAATTATGCTCGGCCACCCCATTGAAGCCAATCGTTCTTTGCACTCATATGACCGTCTTCTCTCTTTCCCTTTGTCTGCAGTCATGGTAGTGAGTCAAGCATCCCTGAAATGAATGTTCAATGACTCTGATAGTTTCAAATGCTTATTGCCCTGCTCTTTCTCGTTTCGTTGCAAAACCAGCACTTAGAGGTGGAATTTGCCTTCCTCCAGGAGCTGGACTGGTTCCGGTGAAATGCATGAATTAGCCAAGAAAGAGAAGGAAACCGGAGACTTCTAAAAGCTGTGTACATTTATAGCTGATCCCTTTCCTTGCATATAGTTCCCCAGTTCATTTCTCACCTCAGTCTTGAGCTCACTAGATGGCTGTAGGCAAATGACTATTCCCTCAGCCTCACCTCCCCACACTACGATATGGGAATAATAATGCACTGGTATGCCTTTAAGGGCTGCAGCAATATGTCCAAGTTAATGTATTAAGTAATCTTGTGCTTGTTGCATAAGGATCTGTATTTAATATCAACCTGTCCTAGTACCCTATAAAGTTAACCTTTTGCTATCAAGACCTTTGTTCAACATAACCTGCAACTGACTTCAGGTCAGTGAGAAACAGCAACCTGATAACAATCTAAGAATCCTGAATGTAGGAATTTGGAGTTGGAGTCACTAGGTCTGCACCAGCTGTTGAAAGATTGTCCCATGTAAATGTAATCAGGTTGGTTATATGCTGTATCACCTCAGGTCAAAAGATACCTTGTTATTTTATGAGCCATGAAGCAAATTGCTTCATAATCTGAAAAATGGACTCATTCAATTTTGTGATACCTTGCAATGTTGACGTCTGTAAAACCTGGCTGATCTTTCCTTTATTTCTGTTTTCTGAATGCAGTCTTCTGAATAAAGGATCATTCCCATATGAAGCAGCCCAATCACAAAGTGAACCTTTTTTGGAGGTTCTTCTGCAGGTTGCCCCCTAACTTCTGAAGTTAGGCAGGTGTCAACAGGAGAGAAGGGGTGTGTGTGTGTGTGTATGTGTGTGTGTGTGTGTGTGTGTGTGTGTGTGTACTGCCTTGGTTGTGGAATACCTCCCCAGACATGTCCAGACCAGGATATGCAAATGACTGACATTAAACATCTCTATTCCCATGTTGCAATGTGGCTTTTGGTGCATGCAAAAAAAAAATGAAAAAAAATGCAAGCATAATTTTTAAAACCAGATTGGCTTTTCTTTAAAAATTCAGAGGTTCAAATATGTGGTTCATACAGTCCCAATATAAGCAAATCTATTCTAAAATAAGTCCCATTGAGTTCAATGGGACTCAAGTGTGTATAGGATTCATCTGGTTACAAAACCACGGTACTTTCACTTACATGGGGGAAATGAAAGAGTGCATGATGTGGTGATATAAACTGACAAGTTTACGAACAAATTTAGCTGACACCGCAATTATATCTTAAGTCCCATTGAACTCAACATTTTGGCATAGGAACCATACTCCAACATACCATCACATTTGAGTAAGGTGAAGAGCCAAAGTATTGAAGTGGTTAGAGCAGCACTTTCCAACCACTGTGCTGTGGCACATTGGCATGCTGTAAATTGTCTGCCGAGTCTGGGGAGGGTCATGTATTAGTAGGGCCATTGGGGAATGTGAGCCACCAGCCGGCAGTGTACTGTACCTTATCAATTATCAAAAAGCTGATGCCATGGCTTCACAATTTTAGCACCTTCTCAGTGTGCTGTGAGAGAGTTAAAAATTGATGGGTTGTATGAGGACAGTAATGGCAAACCCTTTGGTTCTGAAAATAGCCTGCACAGGGGAGGACAATGCATGCAGTCTTGAGCTTTTTGGTGGACTAAAAATGTAATAAGTAACCATGAATGTAGGTATCACTTTGGAGAAGCTCTGGCAGGCAGGCCTTTTCAGTGATGCTGCTGGTTCTCTAGAATGTGCCTACCGTGGAGGTCAGACATGCTCCCATGTTCTGCTCCTTTAGATGAAAACATGGCCTTTTAGGAAAATTTTCAAATCCGCTTGAATGATTGGGTGATCTTTCACATTTTGTTATGCTATTGCCATAATTTGTATTGTTGGCGTTTCATGATTGTTCAGTTAGTGTTTATTTATCCATCCAAGCACCCAAAAACTGCCTTTCTGTCTTCAAGAGTCTCCCAAAAGCAGGTTACAATATTCTAAAAGAAAAACAACAACAGAAAAAAACAATAATTCTAAAAATGTTTTCAACATTCATTAAAAAAAGGATTCTAAAAACAATGCTACAATGGTTCTAAAAACGTTCTAAAATTGAAAATCGCAAGTGGGAGAAGCACTCCAAGGGAAGAGTTCCAGAGCTTGGGGACCATGACCAAAAAGGCCCTTTCATGAGTCGTCCCCCACTCCATGGGCCTCAGAAATGCAAAATGTGGAGCAGGACCTCAAATGTTGAACAAATCAAACACGCTCATATGGAGAGAGGTTGTCCTTCAGTTGACTTTGAGAGCACAATCCTAACCTGGAGTTCGGCCAGCCCAGTTAGACCAGAAAAGTTTGTCCAGCACAAGGGCCACTGTAAAGCGCATTTGGACCACTCTCTGAGTCAGGAAGGATGGCACACATATGTGTTCGGCCTCTCTGGCTCTGAGAGTGCAATCCTAACCTGGAGTTAGGCCAGCACAGTTAGGCCAGAAAGTTTGGCTGGCACAAGGGATACCATAAAGTGCGTTTGGACCACTTCTGGAGTTAGGGAGGATGGTGCATGTCTGTGTGCTGGCCTCTCTGACTCCGAGAGTGGTCCTAACATACTTTATGGTGTCCCTTGTGCAGGCCAAACTTTGCTGGCCTAACTGTGCCGGCCTAACTTCAGGTTAGGATTGCATCCTGATTGTGATCCATTGGTGATCCATTTAGAGAAAAAAGGAATAAAAGGTTGTAAAAATAGAGAAATTAAGCCTGCAATCCTATACACACTTGCCTGAGAGTAAGCCTCATTGAATATAGTGGGACTTGTTTCTGAGTAAACATGCACAGTATGGCACTGCCATCTAATACACTCATAATTGAGAATAAGTTCAATTACACTCAATGAGGCTTACTTCTGAGTAGAAATGCATAGAATTGCAGTGTAAAAACCAAGAATGACAAGTTCTTTCCATGAACAGCATATTCTGAACTACACAAATAAGAACGATGTCACCACACCACATCCAAAACAGTCCTGTTAATCAACCCTGAAACGTCATTGACATAATGTGTTCTTTCATACTGATTACAGTGGTTCTCAAACTTTTTCCTACCAGGACCCACTTTTTAGAATGACAATCTGTCCTGGGACCCACCAGAAGTGATGTCATGGCCAGAAATGCTGTCACATGCCAGAGCCTGTTGCTTTCCTGAGAATGCAGCAATAGGTTGGGTTATTTCTCAGTCTTTTTCCAATAGTAAAGGAATCAGAAAGAAAAAAAAGCCTATTTACAACCTTGACACAAGCAAAACAATCACACAACCCTCCTCTTTTCCAGCATACCATCTTCTCATATTTTCAATATGGCTGCTCTAGGTGCTTTGTGAACCACCTGAAATGCCACCCACTGGTGGGTCCCAACCCACAGTTTGGGAACCACTGCATTAGAAAATTGTGAGCCAATAATTGTTTCCTTCCTTCTCAGAATGTTTTACCTTACTTCAGTGTTATAATAGCTATCTGGACTGTCTGCAGTTCAGCATTGTGATATTAAACTACATGTAAAGCAGATTCTCATACAGCACAAGCCTTACTTACTCAGAAGTAAGCCTCACAATAGTCATTGGAGCATTTCAACCAGTGTGTTGCGGCATGTTGGTGTGCCACAAAAGTGCTGTGGGAGTTCGGAGCTCAGCAGTTGAAAAAAGCCGAAAAACTCTTCAGAGTTCTGCAACACTGTTTCTTAGGCAACTGTCTGTAGTAATGAATCGTCCGTTCCTCTTCTTCTTCTGGCATTCGGTTACAACAGACAGTTGCCACAGTTGCCATAGAAACAGCATAGAACTTGGAAGAGTATTCTGGAAGCTGGGAGTGACATCACAAGAAGTGAAGACCATAGAGAAGACCATAGAGGTCAGTGTATCATGGTAAGAAAAATGTTGAAAATCACTGGTTAGCATTGAAGCTTTATTTACATTTGCTGTGAAAGAATGGAGTCTGGGATGTTTCTACAGCTTTCAGAAATGCAAGTTTCTTGTTGTCTTGGGTGCTCCCCGAGGCATCTGGTGGGCCACTGTGAGATACAGGAAGCTGGACTAGATGGGCCTTTGGCCTGATCCAGTGGGGCTCTTCATATATTCTTAAGGCCCAGATTGGGTTGCAAGTTATTATAGCTCCCTCCCCACAGACAGAATAGCAAATTCTCTTTTATTTACCTCATTTTTCCCTCAGAATTTTCTCTCAGAAATTTCCCTCTGAGTGCCAGATGCAGGGGAGTGACAACAGGATTGCCAACAGCATCTTGTTGTCTTGATGCTCCCTGAGGCTTCTGGTGGGCCACTGTGAGATACAGAAAGCTGGACTAGATGGGCCTTTAGCTTGAGGCTCTTCTTATGTTCTCAAAAATAACTCTGGAGAGATGCAATTTTTAAAAATTTAAGAGGCATATTTTCATATGAAGTAGCAATATGAGGAACCACCGTCCCAGATTTCTAAACTTTTCAGCTCCCTGTAATTCACTACCATTTTAATATGTAACACTATTTCACCAAGAATCTACTGATTTCTCCGTGTGTGTGTGTGTGTGTGTGTGCGCGCACACACATACACACGCACACACGCACACACGGGTATGTGGGTGAGGCATGTGTGGGAGAGCAACCATGTGTGAGTATATTAATAGTTACCATGGCACACGTTGTTGCCATAGCAACTGTAAACAAATTAGTTATGTGATTGAAGCTTCTGTTTGGTCAGTGAACTGCCCAATGGGCAATTCCTGTCATTAGTGAAAAGTGAAGGAAGTTTTGAGAAAGAAACTTGCGCTCCCATCCAAGAAAGACACATAAAAGGATGCTGAGCCTTTGAGAGGCCTTTTCAGGCTGTCAGGACTGCTGGAATCCAACCAAGTGCAATGGGACGACCGACTTCTCATGACAATATTTGTTGAAAACAATTCTGACTGTTTAAAGGCAAAGTTATTTTTATTTTGTGTTTTGAAAGTTGTAATTATCCATTAAAAAAAAAAAAGCCTTCACATGAGAACTGGTTGAGAAGAGCCACAAGTCTCAAAGAACCTATTGGTCTGCACAACCACCTGGGTGGTAGGTGATGCTGAAAAAAGGCCAGTCGTCCTAGCCTTTTTCACATGTTCATTAACTGCATGAGGGGTGTGGTGGAGTGAATTATACCCAATGGTGTTCCTACAGGGAGAGCAAAATGTTAAGTGTTGCAGGAGTCTGAGTTCTTAACACTGTCTCTCGACCTTATCTTTGGAGCCATTCACAGCTCGGAAGCTTTGCTGTCCAAACTGCGAATGACTCTGGAGGTGATGGGTTTGCGTTGCATAGGAATGGGGCAGGGGTCACCTTATGTGGCACCTCAGATGTCTGGAAAACATAGTGCTTTGACCGCTCTGGGAATGCCACAGATAGAGGGAAAGAGCAAATCAGTGAGAGACAGATATTACAGAGGCAATTTCCCTCCAACAACAACACATCATTTCTGTGTTTGTCCAGGTAGAAGTTGCCTCCTTCTACCAGACATGCTGTATCCCACTTGCAAGCAGGTTTCCTATGGCTCATCTGCAGCTGGCCAAAAGCAATTTTTTCTGCTAACACTTATGCAACTTGTCCCTTAAAACAGCCACAGTGCCAGAGTATTGGAGGGTAGCCAATGTCACACCAATCTTTAAAAAAGGGAGGAAGAGGAACCTTGGAAACTACAGGCCAGTCAGCCTTACATCTGTTCCAGGTAAGATGGCAGAAAGCCTCATCAAAGATAAAATCCTAAAACACATAGAGGAACAAGTGTTGCTGAAGGAAAGTCAGCATGGCTTCTGTAAGGGTAAGTCTTGCCTCACAAACCTTTTAGAGTTCTTTGAAAAGATTAGCAGGCAGGTGGATGTGGGAGAACCTGTGGATATCATATATCTAGATTTTCAGAAGGCATTTGACACCGTCCCCCACCAAAGGCTGCTGAGGAAACTTCATAGTCAGGAAATAAGGGGGCGGGTCCTCTTATGGATTCAGAATTGGTTGAGGGCCAGGAAACAGAGAGTGGGGGTCAATGGGCAATTTTCACAATGGAGAGAGGTGAAAAGCGGAGTGCCCCAGGGATCTGTCTTGGGGCCGATGCTTTTCAACTTGTTCATAAATGACCTGAGACAGGCTTAAGCAGTGAGGTGGCCAAGTTTGCGGATGGCACAAAACTTTTCTTGGTGGTGAGCCATGATGGGTTGTAATCTCCTTACATTAGTAGTAGGCTACTTCAGAGTACCGGGTGCAAGGGAGTGGCAAGAGGATGCAAGCGTCTTGTTGTCTCATGCCTCCTTGGGGCATCTGGTGGGCCGCTGTGAGATACAGGAAGCTGGACTACATGGGCTTTTGGCCTGATCCAGCAGGGCTCTTCTTACGTTCTTATGTTCTTATTCCTGAAGGATCTCTCCAGTTTGGAGGAATGGGCAGCACAATGGCAGATGCATTTCAACATAGAAAAGTGTAAAGTGATGCACATTGGGGCAAAAAATCAAAACTTCACGTAAAGTCTAATGGGTTCTGAGCTGTCTGTGACAACTCAGGAGAGAGATCTTGGGGTGTTGGTGGACAATTCGATGAAGGTGTAAACCCAGTGTGCTGCAGTGGTAAAGAAGGCCAATTCCATGCTTGGGGTAATTAAAAAAGGAGTTGAGAACAAAATGGCCAATATTATTATGCCATTGTACAAATCGATGGCAAGGCCACATCCGGAGTACTGCATACAGTTCTGGTCGCCATATCTCAAAAAGGATATAGTGGAGCTGGAAAAGGTGCAGAAGAGAGCGACAAAAATGACAAAAATGATTACGGGGCTGGGGCACCTCCCTTATGAAGAAAGACTGCAACATTTGGGTCTGCGTTGACGCTGCGCGCTTAGCAATGATGTCATTCAGGGCGTTCCGGATCCTAACAGGCTCCGTGGCTGGTTCCGGGTTCCCGACAAGTGCCAATCAAAAGTGAGTTCCTGTTCCTAAATAATTTGAATGACACCACTGACCGCGCGGCACCCCTGTGTTGGTGCTCAAACAATGGGACCGGCACTGCAGGCAGCACCAGTCCCATTGCACTCGTGCCAAGCCTCTCTCATGTCGGCTGAAGCCGGCTGGCACAAGGGAGGCTCCGTGCTGAGGTGGCAGCGGGATTGGCGGGGAGAGGGTGGGATGTGGGCCGGTTTGGGAATCGGCCAGGAGGCTGCGCGGCCTCGATTCAGGCTGCACGGTTGTCTCGGATCTGCGCCTGCTGTTTAGCAGGCACAGATCCGAGGTGCACATAGGGCTCATAGAGGAGCGCATAGAGCGTTAACGTGTTCTTGCCGCGGGAAGGCTCCAGCCTTGCCAACCCAGCATTGGATTTGGCACTTGCCGGCCGGCCTTGTCAATCCAGCGCTGGGTTGGATTGTGCTCTGAGACACACAAAATTATGCATGGGGGGAACAGAGTCGACAGAGGGGTGTTCTTTTCCGTCTCTCACAACACCAGAACCAGGGGACATCCGCTAAAATTGAGTGTTGGGAGAGTTAAAACAGATGAAAGGAAATACTTTTTTTTACCCATTTTTCATTTCCAGTGTAGAAATCAAGCATGTTTCATGTAAGTAATTGATGCCATCACTGTCTGTGCAATGAAATAAATGAAAGAATGCAACAATTTAGCTTAGTGGAATGTGCGTGCACAAGGGAGGCATGTGCTAACGTGAAAGCAACACAAACTCTTCTTATCATTAAACTCTTTGAAACTTATGGGGCGGGACATACACATTTTAGTTTACAAAAGATAAGATGAGGCATCACCAATGAGCTCATCTTGCTAAATAGTATGGAAGGTTCTTTCCAAATATAAATAAGTGGGATTCCAGAGGAACTATTCTGAGAAATCTATCCAATCTGATAGAGGATTAAAGCTGCCATTTCTCCTCCCCCAGGTAATTGGCAACAGTGGCAATATTCTATTAAAAGTTTCTCCAGCATAAATCTCATCTAATTGAATGGGGCTGGCTAAACTCATTTGCCTCTTGCAATCCTTTCAATGGGGTTTGTACAAGAGATGTTTCTAGCAGATTCAACTAAGGGAGTGTTCCCAAGTGACATTTCTGTGTTAACGTCTCAATGAAATGATGATTACGTTTGCAATATTTTTATTAACATTGTCATTTAAATTGCATCAAAAAAAAAACTCAGAATGCTTGGTGCACAAGCAGTAATTAAAGGTGAAAATGGTGTTATTTACTCAGAGGTAAAACCATTGTGTTCCATAAGACTTAAAGCCTACTCCTATGCATGTCTGCTCAGAAGTAAGTTTATTATAGTCAATGGGGCTTACTTCCAGGTAAGTGTGGATAAGATTGTAGCCTTAGATTGCAATCCTATCTTACTGGAAACAAACCCCTCTAGTAGTAACATAGTTTCTGATTGCTAAGTTAGATGTTCATGACGTGTAGAACTGAATCCTTTAGAAGAGCTCCACCTGATGTAGTCAAATCAGAGGCATAGCAACAGAAATGCAGGGGGGTGTAATTGCACCAGACAACAAGCTTTAGGGGGGCAACAAGCTGAGTTTGACCCTAGTGGCCAAAATTGTGAAATCCTTGGTATAGATAAATAATACCATCACGTTATATACCATGCGATGTGGAATTTAATGAAGAATGCAATAAAACAAATCAGAGTGTCATATCTTCATTCTATCAATTGTTATGGCCAAAAAACCCCAAGAAAATGAAATAAAACTGTGATGTCACTTCCTGGGCATCATTTTGCCCTCTGCACCGGGCTACACATTCATTAGCTATGCCAGTGGGTCCAATCATAATCTTTTCAGGTGCAAATATGAGTATAATATTGGATCCTGCTTTGAAGGATTCAATGCTGCTTTGAAGTCTTCCAATTTGCATGCTTCCAATTTGCATGGGAGATTAGCATGTGCCCGCCCTCCAGTTATATAGGCAAATTGGAAGCATTGCATGATGGTCTCGGCTCATATGTGGCTTTTTCAGACACTGACTCAGATTTTTGAAAGTGGAGACACAGGGATTTCAAACTGAAGTCAGCAAACGTAAAGAACCAACTACAAAAAAAAACTAAGGCTGAGCTCACTGTGACCTTAAAAGTTATGAAGATTAAAGATGCCTTGGCACTGTAAAGATGCTTTGAATGGGTGGGGGAAGGTCCACCCCACGGATGCTTTCCTGATCTGCGGAGTGCTGGTCTACCCGTGGCTGGTCCCAATAGGTAGACCAGGGCTCTGGAGCCCAGGTCTACCCGTGCAGTGTTGTGGGGGCCACTGGTGCCCCCCTAGATGGCCCCAAGATGGCGCCCAGGGCTAGTGCCCCCCCCAGATCCGGGACTGGTATACAGTCACTTTCTTCTTCTTCTCTTCTTTTTGGCCTTTTAATTCATTTCTATGCACTCTCAGCTCTCCTGGCTGAGTGCCTACACCGGGTTCGTATAATGCATCTTGATCTGCCACAAGGGACATTCATAGTAAACATAATGCCTGACTATACTGCTGGGTTTTTTTTTCCCTGCCAAGTACTGGATGATTGCCAATGAGGCTACAAATAGCTGAAGCTCTGGAGCTTGGAAAAGTATGACAAAACACCAGCAAATATTCCTGATTAAAAATTTGTGACTAGTAGGCATGAACTGCATGCATGTTGTGATCAGTTCAGCTGCTCAGCTGCTCAGTTATGGGATGGAACAGGAAGGACTTAAGGATTACCCAATAAACAATTGGCAGTACTGAACACTATATCTAGCGTAATTTCAGTATCTAGACTGGACAAATAAAGTATATTCACAGCCCAGGGCCTTCCACACAGGAAATAAAGTATATTCACAGCCCAGGGCCTTCCGATGCTTCCACACAGCCATCTCAAGCAAGCTATCTCAGGCAATGAATTTGGGGTGTGTGGACAAATTTGAGGGTGTCCGTCCTTCCTGCTCACTTGTTCCATCACCTGATCATGCACAGGCTGGCTTCTGCTGTTACTGGTAGCAACACAGAGGAAACACTCTAGTCCAGTTCTACAGACATGACTCACCTCTTGTATCTCAATTTCCTCTTTCTTTCCCTTCCACCTCAAAGGAGCTGCTCTAGTAGTCAAACTCTATGGGCTTCATGCCCTGCTTCACTTTCTCTCAATGAGGAGTTGTCCTCTGGCCCAGTGAGGAGGGGGATGGCGGCCCCAGGTGAGGTGGCCTGCCTGGGAGAGAGGATAGGATACAGCAGAGGAGGTTTTCTGCCATTCCTTCCCCCTATTCTGCCCTCTTCCCCCTTCCCAGAAATCCCCTATTCCTGTCTCTGAGGGCGCAAGCCTAACCTGGAGTTAGGCCGGCACAGTTAGGCCAGTAAAGTTTGGCTGGCACAAGGGACACTGTATAGTGTGTTTGGACCATTCTCGGAGTCAGAGAGTCTAGCACACAGATGTTCACCATCCTTCCTGACTCAGAGAGTGGTCCAAACGTGCTTTATGGTGGCCCTTGTATCAGCCAAACTTTGCTGGCCTAACTGTGCCAGCCTAACTCCAGGTTATGCCCTCTCTGAAATGCCCTCTCACCACCCTCTCCCAGGCCCCCTGCACAGATCAGCACAAACCTCACGTCCACCAATGGCCAGGGGCTTAGAACCAGTTCTAGTGGGCCAGTGGTATAGCAACCACTGTGCTGGTGCAGCATAAGAATAGGATTGATCAGGAGGGACACTTGCAGAGAGAAAACGAATGCAAGTCGAGAAGCAGTAGTTTTCAAGATAAATTGAGATCCTCTTTTTCCAAGGCTTGGGCTGGAAAGATATCCTCTTTATACATTCAAGTGCTGCGGGCCTTCTCATCCCCCCACCCCTGCAACAGATAGATCAAAAGATCAAGCAAAAGCTGCTTTTGCTGCCACCTCTCCTACTTGCCACAAGGGGAAAGACGCCTTCACATTAAAGCTGAAAACAAGGTAGAGGAAGGGCTCTGCAGGCAGCTGGCATAGGATGCCAGCTCAACTCATGGATATCAAAATCCACATGGGTTTTGCAACCACATGCTCAAAAACTCATGTCGAAGAATCTGAATTTATGGATTAGGAGGGTGATAGCAAAGAGATACTTAGATATTTCGTAGCATGAAACCCATGAAATAAGGAAAACCAAATGAGTGTTGTATCCTAATGCACACTTATTCCATGGAAAGTGCCCATTGCCATGTGGATTTCTGCGTGTGTGGTTTGGGTCTGAACTGTATAAACAGCCTGTGTATTTGCAGCCAATCTGGCAAGTTTCTAGGCTGAAAACTGACAAAAGCTACTGCTATTAACATCCTCAGTATGAGGGTTCTTTCTCAGAAAGATTAAGCAATTGCACCATTCACCGGTCATTGTATCCTAGCTAGGTGAATTTTGATATCTTCTTTCCAGATATTCACATCTGCCTGCATTTACATACAATGAGCTTTCAGCACAGAAAGAAACTGTAGATTTGTGGTTTCTAATGCAGTTGGTTTTCAGCCCCAGATACCCAACAATAGGTCTACTGTGTGCAGTTCAATGGCTGTGCCAGAGCGTTGTCACATGACAGTGTCAAATTTCTAAAGGCTGATAACCGAGAGGCTGTGTGGGTGTTGGTTGTGCAGTACCTGCACAGATCACCGGATGCTGTTGTGTTTTGCCTGGGGTCCTGTAATGCACATACATGCATGCGCATACATCCTTGCATTAGTGCAGCTCCAAAGGAGTGGAGATGGGTAAGAAGTAGCCCTGGAGGTTTGAGAGACGGCTTGATTGCTTCCTCTTCCTACTGCAGATGCTTCAATGTGTTGGGCTGCCCAGGCTACCACTTGGGATAAGGTCTGGCGGTGGAAGCCACAGCCGGGTCCCTTACCCCCTTGCACAGCTGCCCCTCCCCTCCCCAGTTCCTCCCCCTCCCCATCTCCTCCCTGCCCCAAGTGGGCTTACCAGCAGCTGGAGCACTGCCCATCCTTTTTGGCTGTGTTGGGACCTGGCGTTAATTGAGTGCCTGCCCAGTGCAGGCAGTACATTGTAGCGGTTGTGCTTCACAGCACATTTGCAATATTTTCGCTGGCAGTACAGACCTACTGCCGGTGATAGGACCATCTGGATTGAGCTCTTATTTATATATTTAAGAGATTTATATCCTGCTTCCCCATGCCTAATCAAATGCCCAAGTCGGCATTATGGTAAAAGTCAGAATACCACCAAATAAGTACATATTTTAGAAGGGGGGGAGGCAGGGAGGGGACAGAACTGGGCAGGGAAGAGGGTGATTCAGGCCTGGGGTTGGGTGGGGATTGCAGCAGAGGCTGCCACTGCATCCTAGTCCCCCTACCATGCCTGAAAACCCTACGCAGGTCAACTCAGATCTGCGCCAGTGATTGAGCTGGTCCAGATCTGAGTATACCCATAGCAGATGTCGGGACTTGACATGAGGTATGGCCCTGCAGGATAGAGTGGCGGCTGTTTTAGTGGCACAGGCACAGGCAGCCTGGATAGGATTTGGTTGTAAGCTATGAATCAAGAGATCCCCACTCTGCATCTCAGCTTTCTGAATAACTCTCTTAAGCAAGCCACTCTCAATTTCCCATCTGTAAAATGGGAATAATAATATTGCTCTACCGTACAGGGTTGTTGTAAGGATTACAAGATAAAGAATGCAGAGTGAAAATTAGAAAATGCTATATAAATGCCTATTACTAACGATAATAAACCTTAGTGGAATTCTAAGCATGCATACCACATAAATTAATATAATTTATTTTTAAACAATATGCATTCAATGCATACAAAATGGCTTGCATAAGCATAATAAAACATGTTTTAAACTAGAGCTTTAACAATACAGCCCATTAGATTTCCAAACAACATTGCTTATGATGGGGCTTTGGGGTTTGGTAAGGAGGCTCTCATAATGTCCTAATAAGGGACTGTGGAATCACTGATAAATAACAAAATTAAACCAAACAAATAAATTCTTTTTAAATAACTGTACTTCAGTAAAATGTGTGTTTGGCATCCCAACTGCTCTCAGACTTTCTTCTAGCTGTTTAAAATACAATTAGCAATAAAATACTCCATTCTTAAGGCCACCAATGAATTACAGTTGGAAAGCAATTGAGAATTGTGCTTAGTATGCAGATCAGATAAGCTCAAACTTAAAAGAAGTGCATTAGGATTCTGGACACCTGGTCTTGTCTAGCTGTGAATAGAGATCAGGGTTGAATGTTGAAGTCCAGTCGTTCAGTTCTGGTAGTTAATCCTCTTTGTAACGGTCGATTTACATGTTAGAAAACCTAAAAGACAGGAAGTAAACTGGCTTTGAATTTTTGCCTGAAGAGTTTTCCCTTTTAATTTTTTTTAGAGACAAAGTCACACTTGGAAAAATAAACAGAAGTTATGCTGATTTCTCAATGAACATTGGAGAAAATGGGCATGATCCAGCCAAAACGAAAAACACATGAGTCACATTGATTTCAATTGGAAAGATGCTTAAATTGGAGACATGCTTAAATCTCTCTCAGAGTGCAAACCTAAACTGGAGTTAGACCGGCATAAGATAAGCTAGCAAAGTTTGGCCAGCACAAGAGCCACCATAAAGCGTATTTAGACTACTCTCGGAGCCAGGGAGGATGGCTCACGTCTGTGCGCTGGCCTCTCTGTCTCTGAGAGTGGTCCAAATGTACTTTACGATGTTCCTTGTGCTGGCCAAACTTTGCTAGCTTAGCTTATGCCGGCCTAACTCCAGTTTAGGATTGCGCCCTCATTGAAATCAATAAAATATAAATAAAACACGTCTAACCCTGGCTGAATTGAGGAGCAATGAATACACATGATGATTTCGGTAACATTCAAGTGGCCCAATCTTACAGGGTGCTTAAGATGGTGGATCTCCTAGCCTGCTGTGCAAGTCTTGCTCTAGTGCAGGGGTAGGCAACCTTAAATACTCCAAGAGCCATTTGGACCCATTTTCTGGAGAAAAGAAAACCTCGGGAGCCACAAAACCCTTTTGACATCTAAAATGAAGATAATACTGCATATATAGGTTTTTTTTACCTTTATGCTATGTATAAAAAAACTATAGGGAGTGGCAACAGGATGCAAGAATTTTGTTGTCTCATGCCTCCCTGGGGCACCTGGTGGGCCGCTGTATACAGGAAGCTGGACTAGATGGGCCTTTGGCCTGATCCAGCAGGGCTCTTCTTATGTTCTTATGAGCGATCGCGGCTGAAAATCGGGTCTCGACATTCGTCATTCGCTGTCTCCAGCTTTCTCTCTCTCCCACCCCCAACCCTGCTGCCAATCCTCCACAGCCTTCCAATCGCACGTAAAAAAACGAACGGCAGAACAAAAACCAGCTACCACGCTGCACCTTGCAGGGCAACGCAGCGGATCGCCCGTTTGCAAAGAGCATATGCGACAAGCAGCAGCAGGATGGGCGGGCAGGGCAGACCCCAGAGCTGAGCCGAGCAGCTGCCCGTGCAACTGCTGCCACTATGGGGTGTGTTGTTGTTTTTTCAAAACGGTGGAGGATTTTTTATTTTTAGGTTTGCAAAAGGGGGATTCCAGGCTCGTGCACAGGAACTTTTGCAACTTGCACGCCATCGATGCAAACAATTCCTCCACGTTGCAGAAAGAGGGACCGGGCAAAAGATCCTGGAAAACGGGCGGGGGACACACACACACAACTGCGAGACCCAGCGCTTTCCGTGCTTGTAAGTGAGAGCTGCCCCAACGCGTGCAAAACCAGGGGCAACTTTGTAACCCGACCGAGAGCGAGCCAGAAAGTTTTCCCCACCGGCTCTCTGCTGCATGCCGCCGCCCCCCACCATGCTCCATCCCAGCTCTGCGTGCAAAGCAATGCAAACACATGGAACAGTCAACACAAAAAGCCACGCACCCTTCCAGCCGGCGGATCAGCTCTGGAGCTTCGCGGGTTGCCTTCTGCACAAGGCTATCCGCGGACCGAGCGGGAGCCCAGTCGCCGCCGCTGCCAGCACGCTCTCCCCGCTTCCCGGAGCAGCGTGCAGCGCAGGACTGGTGCCGAGCGGAGAGGCGCTCTCGGTAGCAGCTCCCGGCTCTGGGGGGCTCAGAGGGAAGGGGAGAAAAGGGGGCAATTCCCAACCTGCAGCCCTGAGCACAGCGCAGCCTACCGGGAGGGAGAGCAAGCCCGCGGTCGCAGCCAATGCTGGGAGCCTCGTTTGCTACTTTCACCCGGACTCCGGAGCCGCAGCAGACGGCTAAAAGAGCCACATGCGGCTCCAGAATCATAGGTTGCTGACCCCAGCTCTACTGCAAAGGGCAGAGGCTCTATGTGTATACCAGTGGCTCCCAGACACTGCAGCAGAGCAGGTAAGGTGGCAGAGAGGGTAGTTTGGGGGAGTATAGGGCAGGGAGTGGGCCAAACTGTCTGGGGATGAGAGGGGGGCAGCACTTGGAAGCATCAGTGTATACCAAGATCTTATCCTCTGCCCCCTGAAGCTCCCCGGACTTACTCCAGATAAATAGATGGTGTAGGTCTGAGAAGATCCTTTGGTGTCCAGGCGGGTAGATAACAGGTATAATACTTAGCATCTATATAGAACACTTTCAGCACTTCACACACATTATCACGACGATTCTGAAAGGCAGGCCATTATTATTGTTGTTATTTTATTGCAGAATGGCCGGGAAGGCTGAGGCCAAAAGACAGGAACTTCCTTAAGGCCAAGTAGTGAGTTTGTGGTGGAGGTCACACTTGAACCTGTGACCTCCTAGAGTACAGCTCATTCTCTTAGCCACCACAGCTCTTACAGAATCAGCTCTTGCACACTCACACATCATAGCGTCAATGCGACGTCTGTAGTGCTGATGCAGGGGCACTGAGCGGCATCTCCACATCAGCACTACAGCAACAGGACCGGCACTGTTGCGAATCTGGCCGGTGCACGGAAGGCTCCATGTCAAACTGGGACTGGGAGTGAACATGCCCTTGCCATTGGGAGGCTCCAGCCTCCCCGATCCAGTGTTGGATTTGGCGCTGGCCGACCGGCCTTGCCAATCCAGCGCTGGGTAGGATTGCACTCTAAGTAAGTCTAAACAATTACAGCCTTCCGTGTTCTACACAATGTTTTCCTCATGCTCCATATCCCCTTTTTTATTTGATTTACTCTCTACAGTTTGGCAGGAGACTAGTGCTTGCTTCCATCGTCATGGTAACCACAGGGCTATGTGGTACTGCATGTGTGCAGCATCTTTTTAAAAGGTACAGAGCACCATGGGAACTGAGTTGTTCGCTCCTGCAGAGGCGGCAAATGGTAATAGTGGAATTAGATCCAAATGACCCACTTGAGCAAACAAGAAAACTTTCACAAAAGCTATGTGCTATTCGGATTTCTGCATGACCGTGAGATCTTGTGAAGAGACATTTATTTAGTTCCTTAACAGTGGATTGCTTTAACATTTAGATATATTGATGCTGCTTCTTGCAGCACTGTTTTGTTCTAGCACAATTCATCCTTGGTGTAATTTCGACAGTATTTTAAAACAAAAAAAATGGATTAAATTTTAATTTTTTATAAAACCATTTAATAGTCCATGTGTAAAAACACAGTTATCTGTGCTGTACTTTCAGCCAATGGAATCCGTGTATTCTGGCTGGTGCTACACCAATGCGCACAGTGTGTTCTGCCTAGTGTGATCCAATTAGTGCACCCATTTCAAACTCTTCCCATGATTGTATACATCAGCCTGACTCATCTTCCCAGGATTAGCTCCTCCCTCTGTCTTCCACCACTGCCATGACGTAGGAGCAACAGTAGCACTGCACAGCAGCAGACTTCAACTTAATGCATTGGGGAGTACAAGGGCCCAATTCCTTAGTGCCCAGAGCTACAGCAGTGCCAAAATGGCCACCATTGTATCCTGTGGAGCCAGGGAAGCAGCTGGAAGTCTCCTCAGCATAAGGGAACATTTGTTCCCTTACCCCCTGTTGACTAATGGTGGCCCAGTGGGTCTCTGCAGATCTGTGCCTGCTATTGAATGGGTGCAGAACCAAGGAGACCCATGTCGGGATTCGCAGCTCAGGGGGGGGGGGGCAAAGGATTTGGTGGCACAGCCTGTCATCATCTCCACCCCCTCTCAGTCCTGATCCTCCTTTCAAGCTACCCTTCCTCCACCCAGCTTACGTGGGCAGGCTGGTCGAAACCACAATTTTTCAATGGTGTTTTTATTTTTTTACAAATGTACAGTATTCTGTGATTCACCAAATCCTCAGTCCCAAATGTAGCCTTCGCAGTGTGGTTCTCTCTGGCTACATTCCACTGAGCTTCAGCAAGCAATCCTGAATCAAACCTGGACAAGTCCTTAAGGGCGTATTGCATTCTTTTGCCTTTGGACTTCTCACTCATTTCCCCCACCAACTCTCACTTGGTGCGAGTGAGGTGAGTGATCAGTTCCTCAGCTGCTCTGTCCCGCTACAACAGGCACAGCAGCTTGTTACAGCCTGCATTGACCACCGCTGTGGGGTGCAATTACTTTGGGGATGAACCCAGTGATGTCATGCAGGGGGAATGCGGGGGAACTCAGTTCCACTAGTTAAAATTAGGGGTGACTCCGCCCACTTCACTCTCCCTCTTCCCCCCTCCCAATTCCTCTGCAAAGAGCTTTTCTTCTTGGTTGGCCGGCACTCAGAGGGTTAAAGGGAGCAACTCCGGATTCCTAGGGGGGCGAACCTTTCTCAGAACAGAAGGGGCTACAAGGGCCTAAGTGGTGGTGGTGGTGGTGAACCCACAAAATCTTATTTGCACTGACATCAAACGGCTTAGCTATGCCACTGCCTACATTATTTCATTGTACAAGACATTAATGATATAAAATGTTATAAAAAGGAAGAGCCCTTGTGTTTATCAGTTATGCCACTGCTTTTTGACTCAGTAGCCAGAATATTGGAAGGTAGGAGAAAGACGACTTCTTGGTGAGCTACTGGATAGAATGCTGCTTGCATGTTTGTTTTCGAATATCTCTCCACATAAAAGAGCTGGGAAATGTTTTAATTAAAACTGAAAATTCAAGGAGTATTTGTGGGGATGGGAGGCCCTAAGGAATCCCTCTGTGGCTACAGAACATTGAACCTCAATAGATCAGCATATATCTTCCCTGAGAGCTCTCCAGGGTCCTATGGACTTAACACCTGGGCTGATTTTTTATGTAAAATCTGCTGGCTGCTTCTGGACAACACCTGCTCACAGCCTGTTCCCTCCAGGCTTTGCACTGCATCCTCATAGAACAGTGAGACATTTTCATATATTATAGACCCCACATGAAGAAATGTTTCCAGTAGCCGCCTCATGATGTTCATTGCAACTGAATCATCCCTTAATAGGCATCCTTAAGAACTATGCATTCCTACCATAACAAGGCTTGAAATCAGTGGCGTAGCTACCTATGGGGTGGGGGGCACAATGCCCCAGGTGCCATCCTCAAGGGGGGGTGTCACCACTGAACCCCAAATTTCAAAAATGGAGAGTTTACAGAATACTACCATCATGCTATACACCGTTGGATGTAGAATTTCACTCTGAAATTCGATGGGGAAAAAACGGAGTGTAATGTCTCCATTCTTGCAAAAGTTATGGCTAAAAAATTGAAAACTGAAAATAAAACTTCTTTTGTACAAATCATGGTTTTTAAAACCACGGTTTTAAGGACTAATACCATCATACTGTATACTGTTGGATGTGGAAGTTCACCAGGAATTCAGTGAAAAAACCCTGAGTGCAATTCTTTATTCTAGCAAAGATTATGGCCAAAAAACCAAACCAAAACCCTAAATACAAGAGTCTTAAACAGGGGAATCATATAGCCTGTGGGCTTGCATGATGAGTCCACAAATTTTGTTGGGGGGTCTCAAAAGTTTATGGGCCCCAGGTGCAAAATGACCTTGGTATGCCATTGCTTGAAATATATGTCAGGCATCACTTTGAAGGTCATATGTCCAAATTCTGGCCTTAGAAAGGCTCTTTACTTAAATGGTTTTGTGCTTCACTTCAGAAGCACAGAGTCTTTCTTAGAAGGCTTCTCTCCCTCCTACCACCATCCTTTCTTAGATGGGCGACTTAAATTACATCATGTTAACTTCTGTCTTACTGGCTGGTGTCTGGCAAGACCTTTTGAACTATGCAACAGAGAAATGTAAAACGGCCGCATCCCAGTCAGCCTGTAAATAAATCTTGCAACTTTTATTTAATCTTGCCAGGTTCCTGAAGGTAGATTAGGGAGGGTCTATCCCCAGGGGGCAGCTTGCATTGATACTGAGACAGGGGATTGAAACTATGCAAGGTCAGGCCGAGGACAAAAAACAATACCAGCACACTGGGCCTGTGATTCTCATGGATTAAACTTCAAATGAGCCATTCCCTTCAATTATCATTGAGTGGAAAATGGCTACAGCTTGTTCTTACCTCGGAAAAAATAGATCTCACTTTTGGGAGGCCTGATCAGTGCCATTTATTGTCTTGAGATTATTGTTTTTTTCTTTGCTTGCTTAAATAGACAAGCAGAAATCATTATGAAAGAAATATGTTAAACATGATTGTCATAGTCTCTGATGGTCCTAACCCAAATCCTTGTCAAATTAAGGAAACAACAAGAAAGGAAAGAGCTTGATTTTTTTTTCTTTTTAGATTCATTCAGTAACTACTTTTGAAGTTGTTCTCCAGTTAATCACACATTGGTGATTAACTGGTGATTAGCTGGTAACAGGGCTATCCCTAGGAGCAGTGGTGCCCAATGCAGGGCATTCCCACAGGACCACCACCAGAGGCGGATCTACAGGGAGGGCAAAGCTCTAAGTGTTGCAAGAAGCCTTACCCTGTCATGTAAAACCCTCCTCTCCCTTGCTGCTGTAGCCAGTAAGCAACGCCAAGATGTTGCTTTTCCCTGTGAGGATTGGCTAAAACGGTGCAGGAGAGGAGTGATTTCCACTGCAAGGTAAGGCTTCTTGCAACACTTAGAGCTTTGCCCTCCCTTAGATCTGCCTCTGACCACCCCCCCCTCCCTGCAGGCCCCCTACTCACCCTATAGCTGAGTGCTTATGGAGCCACATGCAAAGTGTGGCACCTGGAAATAATTGGTGGTGACGTGATTATATCATCACCAACTGCTTCCAGGAGGCCCATTTGGGGCTGTTTGGAAGTAGGGGCAGGCTGGAACCTCCAATGCAAAGCCACTCTACTCACCCCACTGACTTACAGGGCACAGAGAACCAGACTGCAGCAGCAATGCAGGATCCCTCAACATATGAGGGTTGGGAGAGTTAAAACAGATAAAAGGAAGTACTTTTTTCCCCAGCGGGTAGCTAATCTGTGGAACTCTTTGCCACAGGAGGTGGTGATGGCATCTGGTCTTGATGCCTTTAAGAGGGGATTGGACAGATTTCTGGAAGAAAAATCCATTGTGGGCTATAGGCAATGATGGGTTGTAGCCTCCTTACATTAGTAGTAGGCTACTTCAGAGTACCGGGTGCAAGGGAGTGGCAACAGGATACAAGCATCTTGCTGTCTCATGCCTCCCTGGGGCACCTGGTGGGCCGCTGTGAGATACAAGAAGCTGGACTAGATGGGCCTTTGGCCTGATCCAGCAGGGCTCTTCTTATGTTCTTATGTTCTTAATGTGGCCACATTGGTCACATTGGCTTAAAGCCGGCCCTGGCTGGTGAAACCACTTTGAGACGAGAGGCAGACAATAGTTGGAACAGAGCTGCAAGAGGTACAGCAGAGGCATCTTTACCCATGGTACTCACATTTGTTTCTTTGGTCCCAGTGCTGCCCCTGGACAAAGAGATTTTGCAAGCTTCTGAGACACTACCAAAAACTGCAATTGTGTTCATCGGAGGCAGCGGTAGGATGAGTGTGCATACTCATGCGTCACAATGGGAAATGGGGCTGTACTTGGCGCAGTGCATGCCACAGGCCTCCGTTTCAGTCCCTGGCACCAGTAGCACAGTCAGAGTGGAGCTTGGTAAGTACTACAGGCACCACAACAGTGCTGTGTAAGAGGCCCCTCCCACTTGCCATCAGAGCCATTCTGGCCAGCAATGGCAACGTGCTGCCATCGCTGCCCAGAATGGCTCTGATGGCAAGTGGGAGAGGCTGCGTACATGGCAAGTTGCGGTGCCTGCAGTACTTACCCCTCTGGCTACTTACTTACATTAGTAGTAGGTAATGTAAGGGAGATGCTTGACATCTCCAAGGAGGTCTGGAAAAGATTCCTCTTAGAAACCTTGGAAAGCTGCTGCCAATCATTGCAGAGAACAGCCATCTAGAGCAGTGATGGTGAACCTTTTGCGCTTGGCATGTCAAAAAGTTCAGAAAAGGGCTAACTTGACTCAGTTGGTGTGTCACCCCCTGCCAGCAAAATAGAAACAATTCTTTACATATTCATTTATTTTTTAAAAAAATACAGTCCAATCATGTGTGGTGCTATGTATTATATAAAGAAATGTCAAATAATTTCATTATAAAAGTGAAATACTAGTAAAGCAAACTCAGCTGTCAAGTGTTGGTAAACGCTGGTGTGTCATCACCCAAAGCATCATGGTGTGTTGCCTCTGACATCACTGATCGAGAGGGATGATGGTCTGACCGACGGTTTTGATACAGTATATGATGTCTCATTTTTTTAAAACAATTGTTTTCTTCAATCCTATCGGAAGAAATAAATAAGTCTCTGAAATGAAGGAGCTCTACAAAGACAAAACCAAAACCAAAACCCTGCAGGGCAGCAACTGTGCTACGCCGTGGCTCAAAGCCGTGGCTCAAATGTGCAAGTGCTGCCGTGGATACCTTTGGTTCCATTTACATTCTCGAATGCTGCTGGATAGGAACAGAAATCACCAAATGTACTTAAGTGATTAGCTGAAAGGATTAACAGGGATTACACTTTTATGACTATTAACATATGTAAAGAGCTTAAAGATCTTTTTTTTTTAAATAAAGGCAGATTAAAGTAAGCAGGACCTTGTTAATAGTTACCTGATAAGCAAGGGGTATGTAACGGGCTACATTTTTCTCTGCGATCATGAAGGTTAACCAGAGTTTATTTTTAAAGTGACACTTGCAATGCTCAATTTAAGTGAGACTCAGGACTATGTTGTGCAAGGGGAAGAGGGTTTTTAACCCGGAACAGGGGTCTCTAAACTTTTCCGCACAAGGGCTGCACCACATATCCGACATGGTGTTGAGGGCTTGAAAATAAATATAAATATATGGAGAACCAATATCCATCCATCCATCCATCCATCCATTGCTCTGGCCTGGGAGCACAGGCAGAGAACCGCCCTTGTGCCAGCGGAAACTGGCTGGTGCAGGGGCAGTTCTGGGTGGGGAGTGGGCGGGGAATGGGCAGAACTGTGCGGGGGTGGCCATTAGGCCGCATCCAAGGCCTCGTCCCAAGGCCGCACAGCCCAAATTTGGGCCGCCTGTCTTCCTTAGTTCTGCACCCACAATTTCCCGTGCGCAGACGCGAGGAGCACATTGGGAAAGCTGGCACCTCCCCTGGTGCCCTTGTGCCAGGGAGGCTACAGTCGCTTCGGAAGCTGCGCTGAATACAGCACAGGCCTGCAGGCCTTCCTGCTCCAGCACAGCTTAGGATTGGGCTGCCCATCTTGCATTTAACTTCAATCAATGAGGACCTAATCCACTTAGGGTGCAATCCTAACCTGGAGTTAGGGCGGCACAGTTAGGCCAGCAAAGTTTGTCCAACACAAGGGCCACCGTAAAGCTTATTTGGACCACTCTCAGTGTCAGGGGGGATGGCGCACATCTGTGTGCTGACCTCTCTGACTCTGAGAGTGGTCCAAACATACGTAATGTGCCAGCCAAACTTTGCTGGCCTAATTCCACGTTAGGTTTGCGCCCTTCATGTAAAAAAAGATGTTTCCCAGGGATTTCACTGTTATGTTGTGTTATGGCCCTAAAATTCTAGGAAATTAACACAGTAGTGAAATTCAGGGGGTTCGCCCAGGTTCTATAGAACCAGTTGTTAAAATGGCCGGGCCCCACCCACTCGCTTACCTAGGCTGGCTTCGGGGTTTTTTTGGCTCCGGCTATGACGTCATAGAACCGGTTGTTAATTCATTTGAATTGCACCACTGAATTAACACCTTCTGGGCACTAAGTGTATGCCTTGTCGAATGACTAATCTACTGAGACAAGGAGGGACTCTGGGCAGTAAATTCTGCTGAGAGGTAAGGAGACAGTCTTTATCTCTTCTTGCTAATGATGAGGACTATTCACAATAAACCTCCCTTCCAGTCTCATTCCAATCTCTCTCTCTCTCTCTCTCTCTCTCTCTCTCTCTCTCTCTCTCTCTCACACACACACACACACACACACACACACACACACACACACACA
>JAJKFI010000101.1:3348068-3373720 GCA_029204185.1 Lerista edwardsae | reverse complement strand
CACACACACACACACACACACACACACACACACACACACACACAGAGCCCACATTTCCTGCTGCTAAGGAATGCAAGCACTTGAACAACAAGCTTTACCAAACTTCACTTGCTACGAAGCAAATCATCATCATTCAAGTGCTTGCATTCCTTACCAGCTGGAAATGTGGAGCTCTCTCTCTCTCTCTCTCTCTCTCTCTCTCTCTCTCTCTCTCTGTGTGTGTGTGTGTGTGTGTGTGTGTGTGTGTGTGTGTGTCCTGGTAGCCATCAGTGATCCTGAGTCCTCCAGTGTCACAATGGGCCATAAGGCACGTCCAGCATGGGCAGTAAGGGCTTACTGCCCAAGCTGAGCCATCACTATCCATGTGTGCACAGAGGCACCCCTGGGTGAGCTGATCAGTAAGTTTTAGCCTGGCTGGCCTTGCATGCTTTCCAGGCAGGGCGGGAGGGCTTTTCTGGGTCAGGGAAGGGCAGAGCAGGAAGTTAGGGTTAGAGTCTTAAGTCTACACAAGTCAGCAAAAAATATGTATATTTTGCAATTCAGACTTGAGTCCCAAGACTCGAGTTCCCATCCCTAATATTTACTTCCACTGGGCATCTTTGCACCCTGTAGACAGGGATGTTACATTGATCCACTGGATGTTGGGGGGAGTTCTCTGCCAGGGCTGAAAATTTCTGAAGGTCTTTGTTATATATTGGGTTCCATGCAGTACAAACTCAGACAAGGCAGATGCAGCTTGAATGTTTATTGCAACAGGCAACAATTGGAACAGAACATTTAGCTCCTGATTCGAGGTGTGATTAGCTCCACACCTCTAGCCCTCATGCTCTGGCTATCCTCCTGCATACATAACAGTCTTCAGCATAGGCAGGGAAACTTCCTGTGCCATTGAGAGGGTCCACCCTGTAAGCTGGGTTAGACATTATAGAATGGGAGTGGCAAGCCGTGGAGAAGCAGCAGCTACTGTGTGCAGAAAGCAAGTGCTGAACATCAAAGCGGCTATGAAATTGTACTAGTCTGGCTGGAACTTTCTTGGCTTCCCTTAAAATATCTCAGATGTTTTGCCTGAGGAGGAACGTTCACGTTGACTTCAGTTGTCTCGTCGGGAGAAATGCAGTGAAAAAAGACAAATAAAATGTGCATGTTTGGAACCGCTCTGCGCATGGTGGATTCACCGGAGGGTGAACCAAAAGTGAGTGCAGTGGTGGTGCAGCTATGTCAGCTGCTCCAGCTGTTCAATCCACAGACCCAGCCAGAACGTGTCCTGGGGCAGAGGCAGCATCTCCACCTGAAAGACAGAACACACCAGTGTTAACAGCGGAGCCTGTCTTGGTAGCATTCTGAACTCGGCGACTGAACACTTTGATCTGGTAGGAGCCTAATGATTCTGGAGAGCCAATCCCAGGCATCCCATCTGCTTCGGATGCAGGCCACCTCCAGTTATAGCACCTGGACCTCGCCAGCACTCAGATGCCAGCGCCTAGCAGCCTGCCCTGTTCTTTAGTCCGTCCTTCAGTTTTGGCCCATTCATGCATCACCTGAAATAGTGACCAAGAACTTGCAGTGATTAGCATTAACTGTTCAACATCAATTTGTAAAGTGGCAAACGTGTCCTGAAGAATCCATGCTAGACCAGTGGTTCCCAAACTGTGGGTCGGGACCCACCAATGGGTCGTGTGTCAATTTCAGGTGGGTTGCGAAGAACCTAGGGCAGCCATTTTGAAAATATGGGAAGATGGGATGCTATGTGGTTGTTTTGTTTGTGTCAGTGTTGTAAACAGGCTATTTTTCTTTCTGATTCGCTTTGGTATTGGAAAATGACTGAGAAATAACCCAACTGATTGCTGCATTTTCAGGACAGCAGCAGGCTCTGGCATAACAATGGCGGAACATCTGATTATGTCATCCATTCTGGTGGGCCCTGGGCAGACTGTCATTCTAAAAAGTGGGTCCCGGTGCTAAAAGGTTTGAGAACCACCGTGCTAGACAACACAGCTAAGATCATGGAGACCCAAATGCATCATAAGTAAAGGAACCTGAATCATGTTTTTGCCATTGACTTTGTGGAAACAAATCCATTACCTCCAGAGCGCCATGCCAATGTTGGCTAACTGGGGAATAATTTTTAGTGTGTTCTTAAAAAAAAACACCTGAACTTCCATCTGAATTTTTCAGAGTTGTAAATTATGAAATGTACTTAATGGCTTGGGTACAAATGACTTAATGACTTAATGTAAAGTAGCTTTGGACCACACTCAGAGTCAGAGGGAGTGGCACACAGATGTATGCCATCCTCCCTGACTCCAAGAGTGGTCCAAATGCACTTTACAGTGGCCCTTGTGCCAGCAAGACTTTGCTGGCCTAATTTGTGCTGGCCTACCTCCAGGTTAGGATTGCACCCTCAATCTGCTTTCATTTGCTCTCATCTTTTGTGGATGGACATGCTAATTTGTGTGCATGTTCCATGTTGTGTTCCATGTTGTGTTGACCCGTTTTGCCGGAATTTGTGAACATGACCAAAGAATTTCACCTTGTTCTGCACAGATGTACTTCACTTCCTTTTTTAGGCGAGGTCAAGAACTGTTAGAGGAGCCAGAATTATAATGTGGTAATTTTTGTGTTGCCTCTCAATCTGGAATTATTTTTTGTCCAGTGCAATGGCAAAAGTCAGGGCTTGTTTTTAACAGCCCATAAGCGCCACCTTCAGGTAAAACATCAGCCTTAACAAATATAATTTTAAAACAGTGAGATGCAATGAATAGAATGGAAAGAAGAGGCCCAGGTTTAAGTGCCCACTTATTTCTGAAGCTGACATCGGACAGATCATTTTCTACCACACCCTGGAAAGACCCATGCAGTATTCCCGCCACAGGGTTGGGCATATTTAAACATTACAGTAGTTCTGTGGGATAAACGAATAAGTAAGTGATTCCTATGACTCGGCTCTAATGTGTAAAGGGTACCTAGAAGTGTGCCCTAGAACAGTAGTTCTCAAACATTTTAGACCGGGATCCACTTTTTAGAATGGCACTCATGTTGGGACCCACTGGAAGTGATGTCACACGGACCTGGCCACAGTGACCCATGCCCTAGTGACATCTAGATTAGACTATTGCAATGCGCTCTACGTGGAGCTGCCTTTGAAGACGGTTCGGAAATTACAACTAGTACAGAACGCGGCTGCTCGGGTGGTTGCTGGGGCACGTCGGTTTGACTCTGTCGAGCCGTTGCTTCGGCGACTACACTGGCTGCCGGTTCTGTTCCGGGCCAAATTCAAAGTGCTGGTGTTGACCTTTAAAGCCCTTTACGGCTCGGGCCCAGGGTATTTGAGGGACCGCCTCCTCCCATATAATCCGACCCGTACTCTGAGGTCATCTGGGGGGGCTCTTTTGACGGTGCCGCCACCAGGAGAGGTGAGAGGGGTGGCGGCCAGTAGGAGAGCCTTCTCGGCAGTGGCACCCCAACTTTGGAATACCCTCCCCTTGGAGTTAAGAACTGCTCCCTCTTTGGCGGTATTTTGGCGGGGGCTGAAGACCTTTTTATTTCAGCAAGTTTTTAGTTGCTGACAGGCTGGCTGGCTGGCTTTTTTTTTGCATTTTTTTATATATATTTTATGATCCCAGGGAATAATTTGTTTGTATGTTGTATTTTTAATATTGTTTTTATTGTCTTTTAATACTGTTTTTAATTGTCTTTTATTGTGTTTTAACCTTGTAAATGCCGCCTTGAGGGCCTTTGTGGTGGAAAGGCGGGGTATAAATCAAATAAATAAATAAAATAAATAAATGTCATAGAGGAAGTGATATCATCAAGCAGGAAGTGCTGCTATTGTTACATAATTAAATTATACTCGTGGAATGCAAACTGGCTTTCTGGGACTGCAGCAATTGCACAATCATGAAACATCTTTGACAGAAAGCAAGATTAGGACAAAATAGGATGTAAAAGCACTGAACTAAAAACAAAATTCAAAAAACCCTCAAAATTTGAACTGTTAACACAAAAGGAGTATAGCAAGAGTAAGGCCTGCAGCTTCCCAGCTTTTTGTGGCCCAACTGACATCAGGCTGCAACCCACCAAGTGGGTCCTGACCAACAGTTTGAGAAAAAAACAGAAAGGATTGTGAAGAGCTCCAGAAGGATCTCACCAAGTTGGGAGAATGGGTAGCAAAATGGCAGATGGGTTTCAATGTACACAAGTGTAAAGTGATGCACATTGGGGCAAAAAATCAAAACTTCACATATAGGCTAATGGGTTCTGTGTTGTCTGTGACAGCTCAGGACAGAGATCTTGGGGTGCTGGTGGACAACTCAATGAAGGTGTCGACCCAGTGTGCGGCAGCAATTAAGAAGGCCAATTCTATGCTTGGGGCCATTAAAAAAGGGGTTGAGAATAAAACGGCCAACATTATTATGCCATTGTACAAATCGATGGTAAGGCCACATCTAGAGTATTGCATACAGTTCTGGTCACCACATCTCAAAAAGGGCATAGTGGATCTGGAAAAGGAGCAGAAGAGAGTGGCAAAAATGATTACGGGGCTGGGGCACCTCCCTTATGAAGGAAGACTGCAGCGTTTGGGGCTCTTCAGTCTGGAAAAAAGGCACCTGAGAGGGAACATGATTGTGGGCACAATCCTAATCCGCTTTCCAGCACCAGGTTAAGAGCAGTGTAGCTCCTAGGTTAAGGGAATAAACATTCCCTTACCTTGAAGAGGCCTCCGTGAATACTGCTGCCCTGCAGAATGCAGCACGTGCCCCATTGGAACAGCTATGTCAGTGCTAGTTAGGATTTGGGCTTGAGACATACAAAATTATGCATGGGATGGATAGAGTAGACAGAGGGATGTTTTTTCCCCTCTCTCACAATACCAGAGCCTGGGGGCATCCACTGAAATGGAGTGTTGGGATGGTGAAAACAGATAAAAGGAAATCCTTTTTAACCAGCGGGTAATTAAGCTATGGAACTCCTTGCCACAGGAGGTGGTGATGGCATCTGGCCTAGATGCCTTTAAAAGGGGACTGGACAAGTCTATCGTGGGCTTATGCCATGATGGGTGGTGCAACCTCCTTACATTAATAGTAGGCTACTTCAGAATGCCAGGTGCATGGAAGTGCCAACAGGATGCAGGCATCTTGTTGTCTACTGAGCTCCCTTAGGCACCTGGTGGGCCACTGTGAGATACCGGAAGCTGGACTAGATGGGCCTTTGGCCTGATCCAGCAGGGCTCTTCTTATGTTCTTAAAAAGTGTCTTAAAATACAGGTATTGAACAGATGGGTCAGGACACAGAAGTTGGTTGTGATGATCACAGAAATGGCAGCGGCAGAAGTCAAGGCTAGGGATCCTAGAAGAGGCAAAGCCTGCAACAGACTATGGCTTTGGAGGGGTTGCGTTAGCCAAGCCCTGTGATCTTCCCTGGGCCCTCTCAGTCTCTTACCCACTAGCCTGCTCTCCCCTGCCATGATACTCCCTCTGCCCTACCTAACCTCACCTCTTCATCCAGCACCTTTCAAGACTGAGTCATGCTGTTGCTGTGCCACGCCCCACCTCTCCTGTCTCCCCAATTAGCCTCTAAGGAAAGAGGAAGCAGAGCAACATAGCAGCAGTATACACTGATTGGCCACCACCAGATAAGAAAAGTAAGAGAAAAAGGGACTGTGGCCACGTGGCCACTCACTCAGCCAAGCCTCTGGGCTCATGAGGGTGGATCTCATGTTGCTGGCTCACTTCTGAAGTGGGTTCCAGGTTGGTCAAAGAGGTGGGTCAAAGACCATTGACTCTCCTAGAACATTTCCCGAAATCTCTGCAAAGGAGTCTATGGCAGATGCACAGAAATGTTCCTTGGCAGGGGTACTAATATGGCAAAGGTTCCTTGAAGGAAGAAAGCTGGAAAATAACTGTCCTTGGGGATGCTCATATCAAATAACTAAAGCTGCAGTATTTGTGTGACCTGGTGCCTGGCTCTGAAAGTTCAGAGAATGGAGTGTGTGTGTGTGTGTGTGTGTGTGTGTGTGTGTGAGAGAGAGAGAGAGAGAGAGAGAGAGAGAGAGAAGAAGCACCCTGCTGTTCCATGTGCTCAGTGAGGCTCTCCTTATTTTATGGCTTTCTGATTTCATTTCTACACACATGGCTGGCTTGTTTTCCTGAGAGAAAAGAGAGTATTCTCCTGTAGGCTTGCTGTTTTATATCTGTATACTGTATGTGTTTTGCTTAGGTATAATTAAAAACAGGGGCAACTAGACTAGGGTTTGTTGGTTTCTGCCTATTTTGGCACACAGTGTTCACTGTATTTCTTAAGTGTTGCATGGTTTTCCACTTTCTATTTTCTTCTCCCTTCAACATTTCCTAGACTATTTGCCCCAAAGATATGTGCAGTCTGTGTTTCTGCAACAGGAAATTAGGCCATAATTTCCTAAATGGTGACCTGCTGAGACCCTACAACATTCCTAATGATACTGAGACAAGAGGACTGACTCAAGCACTGAGGCATCAAATGCAAGTATAGCATTGAATGTTTGAGGGAGGAGGGGCATTTTGGTTGCTCTCTTCCACACTTTCCCTAGTTTCCCTATATCTTTTTTAAGGTGTGGTGACCAGAACTGTACACAGTACTCCAGGTGTGGCCTTAAAGTGGCGTAATAATATTGGCCGTTTTATTCTCAACCCCTTTTTTGATTATCCCAAGCATGGAATTGGCCTTCTTTACCGCTGCCGCACATTGGGTCGACACTTTCATTGAGTTGTCTACTAGCACTCCAAGATCTCTCTCCTGATCTGTCACCGAAAGCTCAGAACCCATTAGCTTATAGTTGAAGTTTTGATTTTTTGCTGCAATGTGCATCACTTTACACTTGTGTACATTGAAACGCATCTGCCATTTGGCTGCCCATTCCCCTAGTTTGGAGAGATCCCTCTGGAGCTCTTTACAATTCCTTCTGTTTTCATCACCCAGAAAAGTTTTGTGTCATCCGCAAACTTGGCCACCTTGCTACTTATGCCCGTCTCCAGGTCATTTATAAACAAGTTGAAAAGCATGGGTTCCCAAGAGAGATCCTTGGGGCACTTCATCTCTCTTCACTGTGAAAATTGTCCATTGACACCCACTCTTTGCTTCCTGCTCCCCAACCAGTTTTTAATCCATAAGAGAACCTGCCCTCTTATTCCCTGACTGTGAAGTTTGGTGAAGGACCGTGTCAAATGCTTTCTGAAAATCCAGATATATAATATCCATGGGTTCCCCAGCATCCACATGCCGGTTAACCTTTTCAAAGAATTCTAAAAAGTTTGTGAGGCAAGACTTACCCTTACAGAAGCCATGCTGACTTTCTTTCAGCAGCGCTTGTTCTTCTACATGCTTTAAGGTTTTATCTTTGATGAGGCTTTCTACCATTTTACCCGGAACAGACGTTAGGCTGACCAGTCTGTAGTTTCCCAGGTCCCCTCTCCTTCCTTTTTAAAAGATTGGTGTAACATTCACTGTCCTCCAATCCTCTGGCACCGTGGCACTGACTCTGGCGCCGACAGAATACGTGTTCCCCTATTGTAGGCTTTGGGCCAAAGCTCATTCATTTTGGGGGTGGGGCCAGTGGCCTTCCTACAGGGAGGGGGGCAAAATGCTAAGTTTTGGAGGAGACCGAGCTCCTATGTAAAGCAGCCCCTCCCCTTTTCCTTCAGAGCCATTCGCAGCTCAGAGAGTTGGTTTTGAGTTTCTGCACTCTGAGCTGCCTGTAGCTCTGGAGGCAAGGCAGAGGGACCGCATTACACAGGAATTCAAGCTCCTGCAAAATTTAGCATTTGCCCCTGCTGTAGGAATGCCACTGGTTGGGGCCACAGCACAGTGGTACTGCCCATGCTCTGTATGCAGAAAGTCCTCCCAGGTTCAGTCTCCAGGAAGGGCCGGAAAAGACCCTCCCTGAAGTACCGGAGAACAGCTACAAGTCCGTGTAGATGGCCCAAGCAGACGGCTCAGTGGGCTGACTTAGTAGAAGGCAGCTTCCCATGGCCACAGAGAATGATCAGGTCTGCCAAACAGGAACCCTGTCTTTCATTAGCATGGTTTCTGTGAAGTGTCTAAAATGGCTTGGGGGACTATGAAATAATAAGCAGTTATGATTACTTCTGAAATGCTGCGTCCCACAGGGGAACATTTTTGAACTGTGAACAAGCAGAATGGACTTGGCAGGACAATAGAGGCCTTAAATATTTCAGCAAAAAGCTACACAACAGGGAGCAGGTTTTCAAAGGCACTGGCCATTAAAGAAACAGGCAGCCTGCTTCTCGATGGAGAACGTGATTTTTATGAGAAGGCTTTGCTTAACCATTTGTGCCTGCAAGGAGCAGATGTCTTAAATTAGCCGGGCGCTGCTTGTGCGGTTAATGTTTTTGCAGGTGGCAGTAAAGCAGCAAGGATTCAGGGCTGAGCCGGGAAACAAGGGAAGATCTTTTTCTTTGTCATTATGTACAGCAAATGATCAGTTCCAATTTACTTACATTTTAAGGAACTCAGGGTCAAATTAGACAGGAAGTAAAATATGATAACGCATTTCTGTTTCTGTGACTTAGAGCTCAATCCTAACCTGGAGTTCGGCCATCATAGTCAGGCCAGCAAATTTTGGCCAGTAGAAGGGCCACTGTAAAGTGCATTTGGACCACTCTCAGAGTCAGGGAGAATGGCACATGTCTGTTGTTCCTACATGTTGTCTACGCTGTTCCTACACGTAGAGGAACAAGTGTTGCTGAAGGAAAGTCAGCATGGCTTCTGTAAGGGTAAGTCTTGCCTCACAAACCTTTTAGAGTTCTTTGAAAAGATCAGCAGGCACGTGGATGTGGGAGAACCTGTGGATATCATATATCTGGATTTTCAGAAGGCATTTGACACGGTCCCCCACCAAAGGCTGCTGAGGAAATTTCACAGTCAGGGAATAAAAGGGCAGGTCCTCTTACGGATTCAGAATTGGTTGAGGGCCAGGAAACAGAGAGTGGGGGTCAATGGGAAATTTTCACAATGGAGATAGGTGAAAAGCGGATTGCCCCAGGGATCTGTCTTGGGGCCGGTGCTTTTCAACTTGTTCATAAATGACCTGGAGACAGGCTTAAGCAGCGAGGTGGCCAAGTTTGCGGATGGCACAAAACTTTTCTCGGTGGTGAAAACCAGAAGGTATTGTGAAGAGCTCCAGAAGGATCTCTCCAAGTTGGGGGAATGGGCAACAAAATGGCAGATGTGTTTCAATGTAGACAAATGTAAAGTAATGCACATTGGGCAAAAAATCAAAACTTCACCAATAGGCTAATGGGTTCTGAGCTATCTGTGACAGCTCAGGAGAGAGATCTTGGTGTACTGGTGGACAACTCAATGAAGGTGTTGACCTAGTGTGCGGCAGCAGTGAAGAAGGCCAATTCCATGCTTGGGGTAATTAAAAAAGGGATTGAGAATAAAACGGCCAATGTTATTATGCCATTGTACAAATCAATGGTAAGGCCACATCTGGAATATTGTGCACAGTTCTGGTCGCCGCATCTCAAAAAGGACATTGTGGAGTTGGAAAAGGTGCAGAAGAGAGCGACAAAAATGATTATGGGGCTGGGGCACCTCCCTTATGAAGAAAGACTGCAGTGTTTGGGGCTCTTCAGTCTAGAAAAAAGGCACCTGAGAGGGGACATGATTGAGACATACAAAATTATGCACGGAAGGGATAGAGTCGATAGAGGGATATTCTTTTCCCTCTCTCACAACACCAGAACCAGGGGACATCCGCTAAAACTGAGTGTTGGGAGAGTGAAAACAGATAAAAGGAAATACTGTTATACCCAGCGGGTAGTTAATCTGTGGAACTCTTTGCCACATGAGATGGTGATGGCATCTGGCCTAGATGCCTTTAAAAGGGGATTGGACAGATTTCTGGAGGACAAGTCCATTGTGGGCTACAGGCCTTGATGGGTTGTACTATGGTGCCTTTAACAGCAACCTCCTTACATTAGTAGTAGGCTACTTCAGAGTGCCGGATGCCAAGAAGTGGCAACAGGATGCAAGCATCTTGTTGTCTCGTGCGCTCCCTGGGGCACCTGGTGGGCCGCTGTGAGATACAGGAAGCTGAACTAGATAGGCCTTTGGCCTGATCCAGTAGGGCTCTTCTTATGTTCTTATGTGCTGGCCTCTCTGACTCCAAGAGTGGTCCAAACCTACTTTACGGTGTCCCTTGTGCCAGCCAAACTTTGCTGGCTTAACTGTGCCAACCTAACACCAGGTTAATATTGTGCCCTTAACATAAAATATTCCTGGGATGTAGGGGGGCAATGCAGATTGGGACCATGGCACAGAGAAGGGCAGGTTAACCCAGCAGTTCCCAGACTTCCTGGGGTCACAGCACTCTTCTTTTGTAGTGGCCTCTTCTTCACTGCTCTCATGAGTGCCACTATCTTGGATCGCATGGGATCTTTGGGAAGGAGGTCTGGTCCAGAGGGTAGAGCCCAAAGACAACATCTGAAGGATGCCACTTCAAAACCACTGGAAGCTTCTATGAGCAGCGAGACTTTGAGAAAGCAACTGACAAGCTGAGTGGAGCTTTCCCAGATGCCCTGGGCAGCACAATCCTACAAGGGACATAGCGCTGACACAACGTTGTTGTGTCAGTGCTATGTCATTAGCGCTGATGTGGGGGCGCCAAGCAGCACCCCTGTGTTGGCGCTAATGCTTTGAAGCCGACGCTACGAGTAGCATCAACTTCAGAGCACCAAGGGAGAGCCTCCCTTGCGCCGACCAAAGCCGGTTGGTGCGAGGGAGGAACTGTCCCGTTCTGGGACGGGGATTAGTGGGAGGGAGGGAGGTGGGGCAGGACTTGGGCAGGATGTGGGCGGGCTTGGGGGGTGACCATATGCCACATCCTAAGCCTGTCTGCAAGGCTGTGGCCATGAGGCCCCGATTTGGGCTGTGCAGTCTCCTCGGATTTGCACCCGCTCTTTAGCGGGTGCAGATCCAAGGAGTGCATAGGGGAGGCTGGGGCCTCCCCTACGGTTAGGGAGTGAACGCTCTGTTGCCGTGGGGCGGGGCTCCAGCCTGTCCTGTGCAGCATCAGATATGGCATTGCCAAGTCAGGCTCGCCATTCTGGCGCTGCATAGGATTGCGCCCTCAGTGAGAGAGAAGGAGCCATGCCAGCTGTTCTTCAGTGAGAGAGAAGCTGTTTGTCAGTCAGTGTGGGAGGCAGTCATGGCCAGAACAAGACCAGACTGTGAAGGATCCATCTGGAGCGTTGTTTGTTTTTGAAAGATGAGAACTTCTTTGTTTTTGTAATAAAAAAAAAACAACTCTCAGGAAGCCTGCCTATTGTGAACTGCCTTGGACTCATACTGGTGTTGGTGGGGGTATCATCATCATCTTATGCAGTCCAAGATGATAATGCTCAAGAAAGCCAGGAAGGTCTTTGAGAATATCCCATGGCATCCCTATGAGTTTGTAATGGCACCCGCAGGTGCCATGGCACACAGTTTGGAAACCACTGGGTTTACCCTTTTTCTCATGGCATTTTTCTGATGAAAATCTCTCTTTTGCCCAAAACTGCTATTTGCACCAGGCAGGAGAACTCCTTTTTACAGACAGGGCCTATACTACAATATCTTGTTGTAGGTGCCACTTGTCACCCTCTCCAATAGTGAGTTTGAGTGGTGAAGTACCCATCAGTCTGGAAGCAGGGCGGAGCCATTGACCATAAGACAGTGGGTTCAACACAGTAGGGTGACTCCCTAGGCCAGTGATGGTGAACCTTTTGGGCTCAGTATGTCAAAACGTAGGAAAATGCGTGACTCTGCTGGTGGGTCAACCCCCCTCCAAACAAAATAGAAACGATTCTTTATATTCATTTATTTAAACAAAAAATACAGCCTAATCATGTGTGGTGCTATATATTATATAAAGAAACATCAAATAATTACTAAAATGAAAAATGAGTAAAACAAACTCAAGTTTTTTTTCAGGTACTGGTGAATGCTGGTGTGTCACCCCAAACGTTGTGGTGTGTCAGCTTTGACATGTGTGTCATAGGTTCGCCATCACCGCCCTAGGCACACAGAAACATACACGTTTGTAAATTTAAAAAAATTAAATTAAAAGAGAAGGAGGAAACATCACACTGTAATTGTAAAGGAAGAATAGCTGGTTCTTTTCTGTCTCTTTTAAACTGTTACTGGTTTTATTTATGTGTGTGTGTATTTATTATGCCAATAAAGGGATTATGATGAAGATGATGACGTTGAAAAGAAAAAAATATGTGATTAAGACCCCAGAACACAGTCCTGTGAACTTCCAGGCAGTGATGTCATTCAGGGGGAGCGGACCAGAACAGGCGTTCTGGATCCTAACGGGCTCCGTGGCTGGTTCCGGGTTCCCGACAAGTGCCAATCAAAAGTGAGTTCCTGTTCCTAAATCATTTGAATGACACCACTGCTTCCAGGGCTGTGGAATGTTTAGGCTGTAGAGAAAAGAAATGCTAAAGAATGGTCTGGAGAAAGAACTTCTGAGTTCACACTGAATATTAAGGAAATGATCTTGGACACCTGAAGTCCTGCTTTGCCGCTACTTCCCCACTGGTAGCAGAGAGCCATGCTGGTGATCTATCACAGCTATGCTAAAATCCTGCATTTCTCTATTTTTTTAATGGCAAGTTCTCATTTCCACCCTAGGGATTTAAAACGGGGTTTCTGACGTTTTAACTTCTATTACCTGTTTGCATGGTAAATGAATTATATCCAGGAGTGCTGGGGTTAAAGTCTGTTCTAATGTATACCTGACTTTCTATCAGACAATAGAAATTTCAGATTTCAGTCAAGCGTTTTGAAACGTAGTCAAATGCAGTGATTTTATTTCATACGCAAAGCTGTATCTTCCCAAGGTAGTAACGATTTGGTATAAAATTTTGGCTTGTCATACAATAGCCAGAAGGTGTCAGTCTTTCCTTTCTAAGCATACAAATAGTCCATGAATGCACTTTCCAAACTCCATTAGAACCTCTTCACACAAGATGAATGTTATTCACACAAGATGTTTTCGGCACAGTTGTGAACTGAGTCATACCATTTAAATGAAAGAAAAAATGTGTGGCCAGCTAAAACAAGATCCACGAAATCTCTAGCATGTTCCAAAAATATTGTACTTATGCATTACAATTTCTTGTAATCCTTCCGTTTCTGCCGCCAAACCGCATGCTGCCATCTGGAAATTTGCAATGCAGTTCAGTGTGCCTGGGCTCAAGGGCACAGAAGAGTTAGTAGGGCTGCCAACTTTTGAAATCAAATGTTTTCATATCAGGGAACAGCCTTAAACTCAGAATTGGTCTGGGAGTGGAGTTACAGGTGGAGCACAGCAGGTTTAGTAGATTCTGGGTGTGGAGCACTGAGTGGTTTCTGGCAGGTACCGACTGTGTCATACATGTAGCCAATCAGCACTCTGCATTGCCATTTCTGCTTCAAACCAGCTGAACTTGTTCCCCTTCAGCCTGATCCTCAAGGGAGGACGGTATGCGTGATGTCAACATGATGAGTGTGCTTTCTGGAAAGCAGTAGCTTCTGTTTTTACGCAGGTCTAGACTCTCTGTAATCTTTGCCATAGGTGGAACATATTATTTGACCATCCCTACTAACCAGTAAATTATTAAAAGTTCACAGTTGTTGATATACAGTGGACCCTCATTACCTGTGGGGATTCTGTTCCAGGAACCCCCTCAGATAAGGAAAACCGCGGATATTCAAGTCTGTGGTTTTCCAGGCCCCCCACCCATCAAAGCTGAGCTCTGGTCAGATCCAGAGGCATTCTGATGCCCAAAGAAACCAAGTGCATCTGCCCATGACCGCTGGAGCCAAAATACCTCTGGAGACCTCTGGGTTTTTGTTTTTGTTTTTTGTTTTGGCAAAAACCAGAAGTTGCCTTTAAATGGGTCCAGGTGGCTTTCTGAGGCCTGTAGAGGCCTTATGTGGCCTAAGAAAGATGTCTGGGCCCATTTAAAGGTGACTTCTGATTTTCAATGAAAACCGGAAGCTGCTTTATTTGGCTGCAGGTTTCGTTCTAAAGCCCGTGGAGGCCGCTAGTAAACACACACAGGGTGCAATCCTAAACTGAGTTAGGCTGGCATAAACTAAGCCAGCAAGGTTTGGCCATCACAAGGGACACCGAAGAGCATGTTTGGACCATTCTCGGGGTCAGAGAGGCCAGCACACAGATGTGAGTCACCCTCCCTGATTCAAAGAGTAGTCAAAAAATGCTTTATGGTGGCTCTTGTGCTGGCCAAACTTTGCTAACTTAGCTTATGCCAGCCTAACTCCAGGTTAGGATTGCACTCACTTTTCTGCTGACTTCAGAATGCTTCTGGACCTGACCAGAGCTCAGCTTTGATTTGGCTCGGAGAGCTTGAGGGTGGGGCTGGCTTGGCATCTGTGGATCCTGAAATCTGCAGATGTTGGGCCAGCAGATTACACAGGCCCTCTGTACAAGTGGACAACACACATTTTCTACCTGGTTGCATGACATGGCATTTGAATGTACTATCTCAGGTAGGTCAGTGCTTAACTGTACGTTTGGCCTTCTCAAGAGTTGGAATAATCACTAGCACCTTATATGGTTATTTTGCGCACCATTTGGGGAATTCAAGAGGCAATCTTACTGTCGTGCTCTTACTGTCTTCATCAGGAGACCTATGTCTATTGTTCAGTGAATGTGTAGCAAATGAAACGACTACTGGAAATGAATTGGCATTCAGTGCAGCCGTCAGAGCAACAGTGTGACAGAGTCAAACTGCCCAGCTTTGGTGGCCACACAAACCACTGCATTCTGCCCTAATAGCAGTTTCTGAACCATCCTCAAGGGTAGCCCCACAGAGAGGGGCAGTAATTCAACCATGAAGTCACTAGGGCATGGATCACCATTGTAATGTCTGAAAGACTCAGGGAGCAATCCTAACCTGGAGTTAGGCCGGCACAGTTTGGCTAGTCAAGTTTGGCTGGCACAAGGGCCACCATAAAGTGTGTTTGGACCACTCTCGGAGTCAGGGAGGATGGCGCACATCTGTGTGCTGGCCTCCCTGACTCCAAGACTGGTCCAAACATACTTTATGGTGTCCCTTGTGTGAGCCAAACTTTGCTGGCCTAATTATGCCAGCCTAATTCCAGGTTAGGATTGCGCTCTCAGGTTCTTCTAGTGCTCATGCTTGTATATTTGTAAATACAGACATGCTCCGGTATCCGCTGGGGCTCCATTCTGGACTCCACCATGGATACCTGAAACTGTGGATACTGGGGACACCTTTTGAAGGATAGGGGAACATCAGTGGTTTTGCTGCAACCAGCTAAAAAAAGAGGTTTGTTTAATGTTCCCCTTTGTTTTTCATAGGCAGTATCCATGATAACTGAAATCGTGGATACCAAGTCAGTGGATACAAGGGCACGCCTGTAAAGCAAATATTCCGATACCATAAGCCCCCAGTGACTTCTCCTTTAAAGGAAGCCCAAACCTGGGTTATGCTCCAGCTTCCCCTGCAACTTCTCAGTGCTCAGAGGAAGTAGGGCACAAGCACATAGCAGAACTCTCTGACCCAATAAAAGCCCAGGAAAGCAGAAAACAAAACATAATGCGAAGCAGTGAGAGAAAAAATAATGGGACGCAGCATTCCAGGGTGCTTTTGAAGAGACCGACCACACACACACACAGACACACACACACACACACACACACACACATGCATACGCACCCTTTCTGATGGAGTGTTGTTTCATTACCAACAAAGCACTGGGTGGAAATTTCCACTGCAAGTCACAGCTGATCCCCAGCTTTTAACCCTAAATATTCTGAGCTTTTGCAACTCTTTATCAGTGGTTGAATTGCACAACCTTCACTTTAATAAAGATAATGATTCATAATCTGTTTCTTAATCTAAATTTTCACAGCTGACTAATAATCTCTCTCTCTCTCTCTCAAAAAAAAAATATTATTGAAGTAGACCACTTATCTGTAATGATCTGGACCAATTTAATTACTTTTCACAACTCAGGGCACAATCCTAACCAACTTTCCAGCACTGGGGTAAGGGCAATGCAGCTCCAAGGGAAGGGAACAAACATTCCCTTATCTTGAGGAGTCCTCTGTGACTGCTTCCCCCCCCCCAACTGCAGGATGCAGCACATGCCCCACTGGCACAGCTGCTGGAAAGTTGGTTAGGATTGCACCCTCAATTGTTTTCCTTGAAATATTACTTTATACATTCCAAATACAGAATACATAGAAAACGTTGGTTGGTGATGTGTAGCAAAGTATATCAGAAGGGATTTATTATGCACACTTGTAATTATATGATGCAGTATATGATTAATAGATCATCAACAGATTAATAGATCTATTACTTATATGATTAATAGATTATCATCATGATTACACCTTGATTACACCTGTTAAAATACAGGTTGTTACATGTACGCTGTAAGATTCAATGGGAATATATAGACTAGTAAAATTATGTCCATCATTGTGATTGATGGGGCATACACAATGCAAAGATCACTGTGGGGAGATGCCAAAAATGCATTGTCTCTTATGGGTATTGGTATGGTTTTTCAGTGATAATAAAATAAAAGCACATAATACCACTTTCTGCACTTCTCATTTCATTAAAAAAAAATCGTACAACGGGGGGGGGGGCTGGACGGGGGAGTGTGCCTGGATAATGATTGTGGCTATATCAGCTGCTATATCATCTACCAACTTGCATCTTCATCAGGAGCATGATCCCATAGATCTGCGGTTGTCAACTTCCATCCAGATTGATAGAATTTCCAACTAACAACATCAGCTGGTTTAAAGCATCAGCTTGTTTGCTCTCAAATATATCAGAACTGCATAATTGTTTAGGGCTTCTACCAGGTTGGGCTGCTGTAATGGGGAAAGGGCAAAGCTCAGGGGAATAAGGAGGCTTCTTGTGGCAACCTAGTAAACACACGCCCATCAAGGAGCTCTCTTTTCTGAGTTCAGTACTCTTCGTCTGTTCCAAAGAGATTGTGAAGCGTCAGCTTCCATGCAATGGGCAGATCTAAACTATACTTCCCAGCCTGGCTGGACCCAACAAGGCCTATAGGGAAAAACTCAGGATTTTCTTCAGAGTTCCACTCTTTCCTGGAAAAAGGTAGGAGGAATAAAGACACAGCCCTGCCAGCAGTATTCAGCTCTTTGGAGATTGGGCATTTTGTGGTCCAGCAAATTGGTTTAGCAAAAGGAAGAGCATAAAGTTTCGACGAGCAAAGCAGACCTCAAGAGCCAAGGTCCTTCTTGTAAAGGTTACCCAAGAAAGGGGCTTGAAAGGGGCTTTACCCAGGATGGATGAAAAGGCTGATTTAGGTCGGCCAAGGTTAAGACTTCATCTGACTGCAAGTTCACAGAGGGGAAAGTTATAATCATCCAAGGCTGTCCTTCAATTTGCAACCGTCAATATTGCATAGTGACTCACAGGGCGCAATCCTAACTAGCGCAGGAGCAGTCAGGTGGGCAGGCCTGCACTGCATCCTAATGCAAGTTAGGAGGCAGCTGCAGTCCACCGCAGGGCAAGGAGCATATTTCTTCTTGCTCCAGAGTAACTCCCAGCTGGGCCGATGGGGCTCCTTGAATCTGTGCCGATGGGGCTCCTTGGATCTCGGTTTAGCAGGCACAAGTCCCAGGAGCCTGCAGCAGCCTGGATCGGGGCTGTGCAGCCCATAACTGCCAGATCCCAGCTCCTCCCTCCAGAGGCGTTTCTACAGGGATGGCAAAGCTCTAAGTTTTGCAAGAAGCCTTACCCTGTCGTGTAAATCCCTCCTCTCCCTTGCTGCTGTAGCCAGTAAGCAACGCCAAGATTGGCTAAAACGGTGCAGGAGAGGAGTAATCTCCACTGCAAGGTAAGGCTTCTTGCAAAACTTAGAGCTTTGCCATCCCTGTAGAAACGCCACTGCCTCCCTCCTCCCTGGGCCGCTTGCCCACAGGAACACCCTCCCTCTGCCCCATTCTGCACTCTTTCCCGCCTTGCCCCCTCCAAGAAATGGCGCCTTGCTACCTCAGCTTGGATGGCACGGGATTGACGTACCTGCCAGTCCGGCTAGTGGTGCTGGGCTGACTCTGCTCCCTGTGTCGGTCCAGCCATTCTCCCACAGGCATGAACATGCTTCATGACATGTTCACGACAGCACTGGGCACATGCAGCCCAAAGGCGGGGGCGGGTGGGGCTTGGAAGGTGCTGACAGTCAGGTAACCACAGCCTAGGAAGACTTCCTAAGCCTCATAAAGCCTGTGGAAAAGGTGGTCATGGCTCTCCACTCATTTTGCTGGTCAGGAGTGTCCTGTGGTTTCAGCTCAGCTGAGCCACCCATAATGTGATGTGTGCCCAGACCAGCAGGTGTGCTGCTTCTGACTGTGCAGTTCAGGGATCACTGTAAGAAGACCACCAGCTTTATCTCTGGAGCCACGCAGAAGTCCACACAACTGCAGAAATCAGCTCTCAGAGCCGGCTTTGGGGGAACATCCCTTGCTCCATATTTGCAGAGCTGCAATTGGTTCCAGCTGGATTTTTGAGTGCCAGGACCAAATGGAAAGTTACAGGTATGCTTAGGGTGATCAACTACCCCTGTTACAAGGTGAGGTCAGGTGAACTGCATTGCAGGCTCCTGCTGACTATTCTTATAAATGAAAAGAGCAAACAAGGATTTCAGTTGTAAAATGTTCAGAATGGAGACAAAACGTTGCAGCTAGTAGGAAGTTTTCCAGCGGTGAGCAGTTTGTGGCGGCTTTGTTTCCCAAGCTGAATTGGGACCTCAGCCCCAAACAAAACTATAAGATACAAAACTACATAGGATAAGAAAACAATGGTTTGCACTGTTAATGACACCTATGCATTACAGCTGCATCACACAAACCCCGGTTAAGGTATTCACCATCTCTCCAGCCTCTCTGTTTCAAGGAAAGCAAAGAGTTTTTGCTTGTTTCCCTTTACATATCCTTTTGAAACGAGCTTAAGAGTGCAATCCTAACCTGTGCTGAAACAGGCAGGTCGACTGGCCTGTGCTATATTCGTTGCAGGTTGGGAGGCCCTTGGTGCCTCCAGGAGCAATGGCACATTCATCCTCTTGCCCCGGGGTAGGTGGCAGCCAGCCCATGGGGCTGCTGAGATCCGTGCCTACAAAACTGGCAGGTGCAAGTCCAAGCAGTCTTCAGCGGCGCAAATCAGCACCGTGGGGCCTGGGGGTGGGAGTTTGGATGTGGCCTAATGGCTGTAGCCAGACTCCTCCCACCTCCCCGGGCCACCCTGCCTGCATTAATGCTCTCCCCTGCCCCATTGTGCCCTCCTTCTACCCAGAAATGGCTATGTGCTGGCCGACTCAACCAGATCGAACCAACTCAACCAACTCAGCCCAGCACAACTTACCTGTGCTGGGCTGACACAGCTGCCTACGTTGGCCCAGCAGTTCTTGCGCTGGCGCAAACATGCTTTATGGCACGTTTGCAACAGCACTGGGCTTGCATCGGCCCAAGGGGAGGTAGGATGGTGCTGTAAGTTTGCAAGTTTCATTGTGCATTTGAGTAGTGCCAGTCTTGGGTGGTTTGCTGCCCTGGAGCCAACCCCAAATTGAACATCCCCTGCCCCAGATGTACTTGCAGAGATGTTATTGCATCATTGCAATTACTTCCTGCATTGGCGTGGTTCTGGTCTGCCTCCTCCTTTCTTTCCCCTTTAAAAAAAGGGGGAGAGGATGCGGTAGCCCAGAGCAGTGTGGTGCAGCTCCATTGAGCTGCTCATGCCACTAAAAGCAGCATCTGCCCCTTCGAGTGGAGGAGCCAGGTGTTGCTTGGAGCTGCACAAAGCACATCCCTGAACATAAGAACATAAGAAGAGCCCTGCTGGATCAGGCCAAAGGCCCATCTAGTCCAGCTTCCTGTATCTCACAGCGGCCCACCAGGTGCCCCAGGGAGCGCACGAGACAACAAGATGCCTGCATCCTGTTGCCACTCCCTTGCACCTGGCATTCTGAAGTAGCCTACTACTAACATAAGGAGGTTGCACAACCCATTATGACCTATAGCCCACAATGGACTTGTCCTGCAGAAATCTGTTCAATCCCCTTTTAAAGGCATCTAGGCCAGATGCCATCACCTCCTGTGGCAAAGAGTTCCACAGGTTAATTACCCGCTGGGTAAAAAGTATTTCCTTTTATCTGTTTTCACTCTCCCAACACTCAATTTTAGTGGATGCCCCCTGGTTCTGGTGTTGCGAGAGAGGGAAAAGAACATCTATCTGTCAACTCTATCCCGCCCATGCATAATATTGTATGTCTCAATCATGTCCCCCCTCAGTGCCTTTTTTCCAGACTGAGGAGCCCCAAACGCTGCAGTCTTTCTTCATAAGGGAGGTGCCCCAGCCCTGCAATCATTTTTGTCGCTCTCTTCTGCACCTTTTCCAGCTCCACCATGTCCTTTTTGAGGTGCGGCCACCAGAACTGTACGCAATACTCCAGGTGTGGCCTTACCATCGAATCTGTAAGCTTTGTGACATCCCAAGTGGTGTGCAGCTGCTCAGCTGATATTCAGATGGGGCAGGCGCTGCTGGGAGTGGCGTGAAACCGTGCTGGGCAGCGGTGGGGGAGGTGGTCATGGAGCTGCCCCCTGTCCAGTGGTGCCCAGGAGCATTTGCCCCCTTGACCCCACTAGATCTGCGACTGCATTTGAGACTGTAATCAAAGATATAAGGCAACAAACCATGGCTAGCACTAACCATGATTAACAGCACTGCCAGCAGGGGGGGGTCACCCCCTCCAATGGGCCTACTAATAAACGATCCTCCCCGCAAACTCCAACTAAAACTGTGGACCACTCGCGGTCCACTCTGGCACACCAAAAACGCTGCAGCACAGTGGTTGAAAATAGCTGGTTTAGAATCCGTGAGCCCACTAGTCTCACTCAGATGTTCAGTTCCATGTTACAGCAGACCTCCACGTGGAACACGCTCCATCTTACAGCATGTTACATGTTACAGCAGACCTTCACAATTTGTCATGGGAAAATGGTGCAGAGGACGAAGTCATGCCTTCCTGTCCCCTGCCCTCTAATTTTTATTTAAAATGAAATGTGATCAGACATGTCTTAATGGCACATTAATGATGTACAGGAAGTCCTCACTTAAAATAATTTTGTTTTAAGTTGTTTTGTTATGAAGTTGATGAGAAAAAACACAATCAATTCTTGGCCAGGACCACTGACTGTTGCATTTGCCATTTACTGGTAATGTTAGACATGTTTTGGATCTTTATTTAGAAGCTTGATGGGTTTTTCGTATTCTGGGTGATACAGAAATATGCTGTACAGAATGCCATCACAAACACAATTTGGGTTGGTGAGTGAAGTTTTATTGATTCAATTTGCAAATCGGGTGTGTCTCCAAACATACCATCCGAAAAGCAGGCAGGCTGGAGAGACCACACCCACGTTACAATGCTCAGCACTTTTATTTCTCTTGGTTCCCTCCCCAGCCCTCTCAACGCAATAGCCGCCCCCCTTAGCTACACGGAACTGCTAATTCGAGAACGCCTAAACAGAATACCTAATAGGTTTACTCCTCTTCGCCCTCCTCCCTTATCCTTAGCATGTTGCATTCTCTATTTACGAGGAGTCAACGCTTTCTTATCTCTCTCTCTGAAAGGGGCCCTTTTTGGGTTCGTAGCAGCCTTGAATGTTACAGAATGTGCTTTTTCTCTCGGCTGGTTTCTGTCCCCCTCCCTTTCAGGGGTGGTTCTACTCGAAATGGCGCCCAATCAAAATGCACCCCATGGGGGCACGCAACGTCATGACGTGCGCTGCACGATGCCCCACCCCCGCTCTAAGAGGCGGGAGGGGGCGCCGGGCGGCAGCGCCTTCTCCTCACACCGGCTGGCTCTTTAAGGCCAGCCGGAGAGAGGAGAACGTGGCACCACGCAGCGCCCCGTCTCCCGCTCTAAGAGGTGGGAGGGGGCGCCGGGCAGCAGCGCGTTCTCCTCACTCTGGCTGGCTCTTTAAGGCCAGCCGGAGAGAGGAGAATGTGGCGCCATGCAGCACCCCATCTCCCGCTCTAAGAGGTGGGAGGGGGCGCCGGGCGGCAGCGCGTTCTCCTCCTAGCTCCTGCTGGCTCTTTAAGGCCAGCGAGAGCAAGGAGAGCGCAGGGCCTGGGCGGGGGCGGGGTGGGCCGCGGGCGCCATTTTGGGGGTTTGGCGCACCATGGTTACAGCACTCACTCCCAAGATTGCACCCAGGGCTTGTGCCCCCCCTAGCCTCCCTAGATCCACGACTGCTCCCTTTTTCTGGGCGTCTTTTGTTTTAGTTAGCATCTTGTGCTAGTAAGTATGTACATCCAGCTTTTGCGCCCAGCCACCTACTCCAAATTACAGGCTTTATATTTTTAGCTTCTATGCCCCAAATCACGGATTTATCATTCATATCCCACAATACTGTAGGAATGTAACTCTTGTTTACCTATAGCAATTAACCAATGGCAAAATTGACTTTGTTATAAATCGTTTAGCTTCAAGTTGCAGTTTCCAAGACCCGATCAACAACTTTAGCACTTGCTGTATACTGTGGGCCTTAGATCAGTGGTAGTTCTGTTTCCTGTGCATTTAGGCCACAATCCTATATACATTTTCTTGAGAAGTCCTATTGAATTTAATAGGGCTTATGTTTGAGTTGGGATGCAGAGGATTGTGCTGTTAGTTTATCCCTCACTGTATGATTAAGAGCGCAATCCTAACCTGGAGTTAGGCCGGCAAAGTTTGGCTGGCACAAGGGCCACCATAAAGTGCATTTGGATCAGTATCGGAGTCAGGGAGGATGGCACATGTCTGTTTGGCGGCACTCTGAGAGTGGTCCAAACATACTTTAGAGTGTCCCTTTGCTGGACAAACTGTGCTGGCCTAACTCCAGGTTAGGATTACGCTCTAAAAAGCAAGAACACTGAACAACCCTCTTTATTGTGGCAAAATGGGATTGGGTCAAGAGAAAAAGAAATGTATTGTTAATGCTAACAATAACAATTTTAAAGGTGCAATATATAAAAGAGGAGATGAGATCTTCCTTTGTACAAGATGAAGGTGTAATTATGCTCTTTGATGTTTAGCTGTATGACTTAATTCTTCTAAGAAGTGATCTAGCAGGTTTAGCCATGGGCCTAGAAATGATAGTCTCCACTGGAGACATCTTGATCCCAACCTTATAAAAAATGCTTTGTGGTGGGGTGAGGGTAAACACAGCAAACGTATCGATACATTTTCATCAATGGTGTCATTCAAATGATTTAGGAACAGGAACTCACTTTTGATTGGCACTTGTCGGGAACCCGGAACCAGCCACGGAGCCCGTTAGGATCCGGAACGCCCGTTCTGGTCCGTTCCCCCTGAATGACATCACTGATTTTCATCCATAAAATGTTTCTTGAAAAGGAACAAACTAAAGCCTTTTAGTCACCCCCATGTTTAAAGTCTTCTGGTTTACTAGTTTGATTAGGAGGAAGAAGATAGTTGGCAAATCTGAGGTTCTGCACTTACTGCTGCCTTGGGTAATAAACTGTGCTTGTTGTTAGTAGTGCAAAGGAAATCAGTTGGTCCTATACGCAGTAAAACTGAGGGTGCCAGCATAGTTAAGCCAGCAAAGTTTGGCTGGCACAAGGGACACCATAAAGTATGTGTGGACCACTCTCAGAGTCAGAGTCCAGCACACAGACATGTGCTTGACTCAAAGAGTGGTCCAAACACCTTTTACGGTGGCCCTTATGCCAGCCAAACTTTGCTGGCCTGACTGTGCCCGCTGAACTCTAGGTTAGGATTCTACTCTGTGTGTGTTAATAACTGCAACAACAAAAGAAGGGCAGCCATTGTTACACGGTCAGAATAAAACAAGAAAAGACACTATTGAGAAGTCTAGTCAGAGTAGGAGAGAGCAATCCACAAGCCTTTAAACTAGGTAACAGCTCCCTCTACTGATGAGAATTAACTCATTATACCCACACCCTGGGCAATCTTAACCAACTTTCCAGCACTGACATAGCTGTGCCAATGGGGCATGTTCTGCATTCTTTGGTGGAATAGTAGTCACAGAGCACTCCTCAAGATAAGGGAATGTTTGTTCCCTTACCTCAGAGCTGCATTGTCCTTACCCGTTGCTGGAAATATGCTTAGGATTGCATCCTCAGTGTTATTGTACAAATCTGGCTCACTTATTGTTGCTCTTCCAACCGTCTTAACCTGGAAATATCCCTTTCTATTGCTAGAAGAGGAAGATGCTCTGTGACCAGTTCTTAAAATGTATTCACTTGAATATGCACATTTGATTACTTTTTTTTCCTTTTCCCATTCCTAGAGGAAAATATCCAGCTGAGAAGAAAACGAGGAGACATTGCTGAGGTTCTTCTGTGTTTGTTGGTGTAAATGGAAAAACTCATGAATCATAAGTCCGCAGTTCACTTCACCCCATCTGTTGCCACCTGTGTGCCTCATGCAAATTCTCCCCAGCTTGGGCCTCATCTCTCTCCCCATTTCTCTTCAGCTGTAGTTTCCCACCGTCTCTCACCCATGCCTGAGGCTTTTCTCAGGCCTCCCTCATTGCTCCTCCACACCCTCCTCAGTTCACCTGCTCTTTCTAAAACTCCTGCTTGCTGCAATGCTAAGAAGCTGGCACAGATTTCCCTCATTCCCTCTGGTGTGGAAGACAGAGAAACTTTTATCCCCCCAGAAAGTTATGAGTGTTCAATAAGGACAGCTATGGATCGGATAAGAGGACAACCCTCTGAGCACCAGCAAACAACACTGGGAGCCAGAACCAACCGTGCTGCCCTCTCAGTAACTGCGATGACTTGATGATATCACTGCAATCACAGGCATGCCTCGGTATCCGCTGGGGTTCTATTCCGGACCCTCCTGTAGATACCTGAATCTGTGGATACTGGAGACGCCTGGAGACCCTGTCTCCAGGTCTTTTATGAACAAGTTGAAAAGCAACGGCCCCAAGACTGATCCTTGGGGCACTCCAATTTTCACCTCTCTCCATTATGAAAATTTCCCATTGACCCCCACTCTCTGTTTCCTGGCCCTCAACCAATTCTGAATCCATAAGAGGACCTGCCCTCTTATTCCCTGACTATGAAGTTTCCTCAGCAGCCTTTGGTGGGGGACTGTGTCAAATGCCTTCTGAAAATCTAGATATATGATATCCACAGGTTCTCCCACATTCATGTACCTGTTGACCTTTTCAAAGAACTCTAAAAGGTTCGTGAGTGAAGACTTCCCCTTACAGAAGCCATGCTGACTTTCCTTCAGCAATACTTGTTCCTCTACGTGTTTTAGGATTTTATCTTTGATGAGACTTTCCACCATCCTACCTGGAATAGATGTTAGGCTGACCGGCCTGTAGTTTCCAGGGTCCCCCCTTCTCCCTTTTTTAAAGATTGGTGTGACATTGGCTATCCTCCAATCCTCTGGCACCGTGGCTGTTTGAGGGGATAGGTTTCATACTCTAGTTGAGAGGTTGGCAACTTCATTCTTTAATTCCTTGAAACTCTTGGGTGAATGCCATCTGGGCCTGGTGACTTATTTATCAATCAATCAATCAATCAATCAATCAATCAATCAATCAATCAATC
>JAJKFI010000101.1:3332376-3345214 GCA_029204185.1 Lerista edwardsae | reverse complement strand
ATCACATTGGTCTGTGTGAGTTCTCCCTCGCATTGGCAACACGGCAATGGGCAATTTTCACAATGGAGAGAGGTGAAAAGCGGAGTGCCCCAGGGATCTGTCTTGGGGCCCGTGCTTTTCAACTTATTCATAAATGACCTGGAGACAGGGATAAGCAGCGAGGTGGCCAAGTTTGCGGATGACACAAAACTTTTCCGGGTGGTAAAAACCAGAAAGGATTGTGAAGAGCTCCAGAAGGATCTCTCCCAGTTGGGGGAATGGGCAGCCAAATGGCAGATGCGTTTCAACATAGACAAATGTAAAGTGATGCACGTTGGGGCAAAAAAACCAAAACTTTACCTATAGGCTAATGGGTTCTGAGCTGTCTGTGACAGCTCAGGAGAGAGATCTCGGGGTGCTGGTGGACAATTCAATGAAGGTATCGACCCAGTGTGCGGCAGCAATTAAGAAGGCCAATTCCATGCTTGGGGTCATTAAAAAAGGGGTTGAGAATAAAACAGCCAATATTATCATGCCATTGTACAAATCGATGGTAAGGCCACACCTGGAATATTGTGTCCAGTTCTGGTCGCCGCATCTCAAAAAGGACATAGTGGAGTTGGAAAAGGTGCAGAAGGGAGCGACTAAAATGATTACGGGGCTGGGGCACCTCCCTTATGAAGAAAGACTGCAGCGTTTGGGGCTCTTCAGTCTAGAAAAAAGGCGCCTGAGGGGGGACATGATTGAGACATACAAAATTATGCATGGAAGGGATAAAGTCGATAGAGGGATGTTCTTTTCCCTCTCTCAAAACACCAGAACCAGGGGGCATCCACTAAAGCTGAGGGTTGGGAGAGTTAAAACAGATAAAAGGAAGTACTTTTTTACCCAGCGGGTAGTTAATCTGTGGAACTCCTTGCCACAGGAGGTGGTGATGGCATCTGGTCTTGATGCCTTTAAGAGGGGATTGGACAGATTTCTGGAGGAAAGGTCCATCGTGGGCTATAGGCAATGATGGATTGTGCAACCTCCTTACAAAGGTGGTGGGCTACTGGTACCGGGTGCAAGGGAGTGGCAACAGGATGCAAGCATCTTGTTGTTTCATGCCTCCCTGGGGCACCTGGTGGGCCGCTGTGAGATACAGGAAGCTGGACTAGATGAGCCTTTGGCCTGATCCAGCAGGGCTCTTCTTATGTTCTTATGTTTGTTTGCATTTGAAACAATATTTTTGTAAAAGCTTATGCTGAACTAAAATGTTTAATGATAAAGGTGCAATAAGACTCTTTGTTGTTCTTGCACTGATCACACAGGTGCACACAAACTTATTTGAAGAAAAATTGTTTAAGAACATTGTCTTAAATAGTGGTTCCCAAATGTTTAGCCCTGGGGCCCACTTGTAAAACCAAACTCTATCAGGAACCCACCTAGCTCTACGAAAGGAAACAAACCAGTTTCACCTTACTGAAGCCTCTGTTTTTATCTTTTTACTATGGTTGAGGGCGTTTTCTGGAGCGCTTGTTGAGCTCCATGTTCATCGGATTGGGACCATTCTGGGGGCCTTGCGCTCCCCTTCACCTAGCCTTCAATAGAAGCCAAGGCACATTTGCCTATTCATAACATGTGTTGAATAGGCATATGATATGGCAGCAAAATGTGTTGCTCAGTTCCTTTTTCATTAGGCTCAATAGATTTTCCTTGTCAGCTTGGAAGACTTCCTTCTCAAATGTTTTTTGGGGCCTGCATTCGTTGGATTGAAACTATTCTGGTGGTGTTACTTTTGGCCTGCCCTTTGAAAAGGATGAAGACATATTCACCTACTCGCTAGTAAATATGCACATGTGACCAGTAGTGTCATCCGGCAACGAGCTGCCGGAACACTAGGCGGGACTTACCGCTTGATTGACAGGCTGTCCGTGACGTGTCGCCGCCTGCCCGCCCACCGTGTGGACTCCCTCCGGTTGGTGCACCCCTCCGCTGCTTGCCCAGGCACCCGGCGCGCCCCCCAGGCAAGCGGGCACCCCCTCCAAAGCCAGGGGTGCCCGTGCGGCAGGCAGGCAGGCAGCAACACGTCACGGATGGGCAGCCAATCAGGCGGTAAGCCCTGCCTAGCGTTCCGGCAGCTTGTTGCCGAATGACACCGCTGCATGTGACTCAGTTTCACTTTCCATAGGGTCAGTTCAATATACAGGTGGCACCTTTTTATCCGCAAGGATTGTGTTCCCGGAACCCTTGTGGATAAACAAAATCCATGGGTAATTAAGCCCACACACTCTCTCTGAACATGACCAGACCTATGCTCTGGTTGGATCTGGAGAGCTTTCTGTGGCCTGCTGAGGCTGCATGCACCTGCCATTTCAGCCAAAAAGCGTTGCTCAGGTCACCATCAGACGCTTCACATGGAGCCTAATCTTAATTCTATTACAATTCTTCGGTTGAATTGTAGACACCAGCTGGAAGACACCAGCTGTGTAGAAGAAGAGGTTAAGATTCCTTCACTCCACTCGCATTTCAAGCTGAACCTGTTGAAATTCCTAAATCTACCCTACTATTACAGTATATTTATTTAGTGTATTTTTACCCTCCTGTTCCTTCGAGCTCATGGTGGTGTGCAATGTTCTCCCCTCCCAATCGATTCTCACCACAACTCTGTTATTCAGTCACTGCGTATGTCATATGAGTAGCTCTCTCTCTCCTTACTATTTGAATAAGTTTTCAGAGATTTTTTTTAAACAAAACTTTATACCAGTGGTTCTCTAACGTTTTAGCACTGGGAGCCACTTTTTAGAATGACAATCGGTCGGAACCCACAGGAAGTGATGTCATAAACTTGGAAGGCATGTCATGTCCAGAAGTGATATCATCAAGCAAAATTAACAGCCCAATCCTATGCATGTCTCCTCAGAGGTGAGTCCCACCATAGTCAATGGGGATTACTCCCAGGTAAGTGTGGATAAGATTGCAGCCTAAATAAATGAAAAGTTTACAATAAGTGTGTTTAAAAAGTTATTTAAAATAAAGAACCACCTTCCTAATCCTCCCAAGCAGTTGCTGATCTGTTTAAAAAAAATTCCCCAAACATCCCAAAGGCCACAATCCTATCCCAGAAGTAAGCCCCAGCCATTTCATTATTGTTGTTAAAAGCATATACGCAGTAATGGGATCTGGGAATGAGGAAGCGGAACGCTGGGCGGGACTTGTGCGTGATTGGCAGCCCGTCTGTTCCATTCCACGGCTGCCCTGGCCTTGGGGGGGCTGCCCCCAGTTGGCGCGCCCCACCGCTGCAGGCCCGGCACCGGGCGCGTCCCCCACCCATCCCCCCAGTGAGCCAGGGCAGCCACGGAACGGACAGGCAGCCAATCACGCGTAAATTCCGCCCAGCGTTCCGCTTCCTCATTCCCAGATCCCATTACTGCATATATGTAGTAGTCTGTTAAAAGTACCAGTTCCACAAATGCAGTCACATACCACGGTAGCATCAAGCCATTAATATATTAATTAAAACCATTAATATTTTATTATCTAAAAAATAATATTTTTAAAGCGTTATTAAAAATAAAAAATGCACATTGAAATGAACGGCTCCTACCTGAATTGGCTTGTGACCCACAGTTTGGGAAACACTGCTTTATTACAGATAAAGCAGTAATATTTCTGCAAGAGACCCAATCTTCTCCAACTTTCTGGTGCTGATGCAGCTGCACTGCAGTCCCGAGGTAAGCGAACAAATGTTTCCTTGTCTTGAGGAGGCCTCCATGACTTTCCCCACCACAGAATGCAGCACACCCCTCATTGGGAGGACTACATCAGGGCTGGAAAATTGAATAGGATTTGGCCCTAAATTTGGGTGATTTAATCCAACCAGTCATTTCTATAATCTAACTTCGAAAGAGGTCTTATAAGGACACCACTAAATAAAGCTTTCGGCTCATGCTGTCTTTGGCTGTCATTTCACATTCATATCTAAGCATTGTATTTGATGGTGCCAATAGGGGCCTGACTCTGAAAACACTCTGGTTACCATCCAGCAGCATTAGATATGCTTAAACCTAGTTGGTCTCCCCAGAATTTAGGCTGACGAGATGGTTGTGAAAAGTACAGTTTAAAAAAACCCTGCACAACACCCCCCCCCCCACAATGTATCTTTATTCAAAACTATAGTATAACTTTTATTGCTAAAACAGGGGTTGTGGTGCTTATTTATATAACCTATCAGATTACATGTTGGCAAACTGCTCTCGCAGTAAAATAAAATCGCTCTCATAGCTTCTGTATTTGGCTAAGCAATCCCTTGTCAGATTATGCAGAACACGTCTGGAAAAACCTTCCGTATGCTGAAAGGGAGCCAAAATATGTGCGCAGAGAGAAGCAAATGGCCAGTTGGAACTTTTTTGCCAGCAGCTTCCTTAGTCAAGCAAATCAAGTGCCACCATTATCAGCTGCAGAATCAGATACCTTGAGATTCTGCTGCCCTTTGAAAAATTTCCCTGAGCTATGACACTGTAGTGGAAAATCCCCAGCTCTTAGGTGGTGTGAGAGGAGAAGTAATAATTTACCTGTTACTGCATATGTACTGTACGTGTGCGTGCGCTCTCGCACGCGCACGCTTGTGTATGTGGAAGCAGCACTGGCTTTCTAGGTATACTAGCCTCCTATACAAGAGTATGGGAAAGAGTCAGGAAGGTTTATAGAAAGGATGGTGCATGTCTGTGTGCTGGCCTTTCTGACTCTGAGAGTGATCTAAACATACTTTACGGTGTCCCTTGTGCCGGCCAAACTTTGCTGGCCTAACTAAGCCAGCCTAACTCAAGCGTGAGTGAAAGTGACATAAATAGAACTTCAAGTGTGAGTGAAAGTGACAGTTTGTCCAATAGAAAGAGAAGGGGGAAAGGGATCAAATAAGAGTCCCTCCTTAGGGAAACCCGTATATAGGTGTTGTGTTATTATGCAAATGCCTGAAGTCTCCGAGCAAAGATGGGGGAACTGGAATGTTTGGTGGCTAGGAAAAACATGGATATAGTGGGCATAACGGAAACCTGGTGGAATGCAGAGAACCAGTGGGATATTGCAATCCCAGGCTATAAACCCTATAGGCAATGATGGATTGTGCAACCTCCTTATATTAGTAGTAGGCCACTTCAGAGTACCGGGTGCAAGGGAGTAGCAACAGGATGCAAGCATCTTGTTGTCTCGTTCCTCCCTGGGGCATCTGGTGGGCTGCTGTGAGATACAGGCAGCTGGACTAGATGGGCCTTTGGCCTGATCCAGCAGGGCTCTTCTTATGTTCTTATGTTAACTCCAGGTTAAGATTGCATTGTCAGAGCCTCCAAGTCAGATGTTCCTATAGTTGCTGTTTGCTAGAGAAAAAGCAAGGGCTGTGTCAAACGTGGGGGCTTGTGAGGCATGCGCCCATATGCACATTGGAGCACATGCAGGGACTGATCCACCCCTGTTGTTGCTGTCACATGACTTGGTGCAACCTAGAGTGGTCTCTTACAAAAATATAGAGTCGTCCGGTTAATCTTTGTCTTCCAATAAGGGAGCAGGGAAGAGGAGTGGGGAGGTTCAAAATGGAGGATCTGGCATGTGCCACTGCTACCAGATCCACCCCACCTCCTCCCCACTCCTAACCCTGCACAGAATTCGGCTATCTGAGTAATCAATGAGGCCCACTTGTGCTCTACAGCATGTTGGAAAATCCATTATCTTAGGCCAGTGTTTCCCAACCCTTTTTGCACTGGGACCCCCTTTTTAGGTATGACAGCCTATCGGGACCCCCCTAATAACTATGGCCAGAAGTGATGTCATTACACAGGAAGTGGTCATTGTTTTTAATAAATCCCACATTTTTAAAGTTGAAAGAACTCCACAACCTTTTTAGAATGTTCTGAATGCTTTGTCTCTAAGAGACATGTGAGTCTTGAATTCAGTCATGGATTCAGCACTGAGAACAACTTTGCACAGAAGGCATTGTGGCTTCTCTATGCCATTGTGGATGAAGGTGGCAAAGACAAATTTTAGATAGTCTTTAGAGTATTTACGTTCCTCTTCCCCATGTGCTGAGAGTCACCTAGGCATCCACATAGAAGATGTGACGTGCCCATTTGGAAAGAGATCTGGGAGAGACTTCATCACACACATGTGCACGCACCAAGGCAATTTCCCTTGCAGCCACAAGCATTGAGGAAGTGGCAGTTTAATGGGGAAGCCTCTTCCCTAGCCAAAGTGAAGCTTCCAAGATGGTGGTGCCCCCTTTGCAACCGTCTGAAAATTGGTTCACGACCTCCTCGGGGGTCCCAACCCCCAGGTTGGGAACCACTGTCTAACTCCACTTGGTAAGGGCCATTTTCCATAAAAGAAGAACACATTAGGAAGCATGCCATGGAATATCCAAGTATCTCTTTGCCACTCATTACCATCCTAATCCATGAATGCATATTTTTCAACGTGGGTTTTTCGAACGTGTGATTACGGAACCCACATGGATCTTTATATCCATGGGTTTGGTAGGCGGCACCCTGGAACATCCTCATGGGGAGCACAGCCCCGACACTTACTGGCCCCCATTTTAAAAGGCAGCCATCTCTGCTCCAGAGACGAACTGAGCGCCAAGTGCACCTACGGCAAGGCGACAAAACCGCGACCCCAGCACGTCGCCCCGTCCCCATGCGTCACCCTGCCACACCTCCCTGTGCCCAGAATAGCTCCATTTTGGAGCAAAACGGATGCCAGCGAGGGTGGGTGGGCCAAATAGCGCAGGTTAGCACATGGGTTACTCCACGCAATGGCACCCCACCGCCCCGCTGCTGCCGGCGCCCATGGCTCACGCCACCCCAGGCTACACCCACGCTCCGCCTCTGCTCTGTGTCTTACAAGAGAAAGGCAGGCAATATCTCATTTGAATTGTGGATCTGAGTCCTTTGGCCTTTGCCTTTAACCACCTTCAATTTAGATGGAGATGGGGGGACGTGATATTTCCATGGCTGAAGCTACTGATCCTGCTCCTCTAAGCAGCAGTGTATTCCTCATCTTCCAATAAGCCTTTCATGGACTGAGGAGGAGCTCAGGGCATTTATGAACGTTTGGCAGGAGAACATGATCCAGGTGGCTCTTACCAAGTGAGGGCCATGAAAATCATGGATCTCCAAAGTATGGCACATGGGCCAGATGCGGCCCATAGCCCGCAGAGACCCATCAGCATGCAGGGATCCTGTGGCCTGCAAAGCCCGATCTTCCAAAGTCTGAAGCTGGAAAAGTTCTGCAGAGCTCTGGGGCAACCACAGGAATTTAAATGAGGCATGTGGACTCCATGTGGAGAGCCTGCAGGAGCAGGCAGCACGTAAAGAGATCTTTGCTTCCGTTTCACTCTGCTGTTGTGAAAGTGCTTTTGCACAAAGTAAAATTTATACACTCATCTAACTTCCTTCTCTATTTCATTTCCAATTTTTAAATATAAATTCATTTATTTTTCTGGCCCTCGACTAGACTTGCCAGGCGTCCCTTATTATAAGGGACTTCCCATATTTAAGATTTAAAAATAGTGTCCCTTATCAGTGTTGAACGGGACTTAAAAAATCCCATTCTAAAATTCTGCTGCTATTGCTGCTTGCTGCTGCCAACTACATAATTTTTATATTATTTCTGGTAACCATGGAATGGTTTGATAGAAAGCAGTATCCTGATACCGGTGTGTCCCTTATTGTCATTTTGAAAACCTGGCAAGTCTATCCTCGACACCTTGTCAGAATTATGATATGGCTCTCCTGCCAAAATGTTAAGAACATAAGAAGAGCCTTGCTGGCCCACCTAGTCCAGCTTCCTGTATCCCACCAGGTGCCTCAGGGAGCAACAAGATGCTTGCATCCAACAAGATGTTTGGAGACCCCCTGACATAAATGGACAGATGAACATTTTTCAAAAGAAGTGCTACATCACTACCTGGTGGGCCGCTGTGAGATACAGGAAGCTGGACTAGATGGGCCTTTGGCCTGATCCAGCAGGGCTCTTCTTATGTTCTTATATCACTGAAGAGGAGACCTGTTCTTCGGCTGTGCTGAAACATGTTTACAGAAAGTGTGAATCAGTAGCATAACTATAGGGGGGCATGGTAAGTACTGCAATGCGCAGTGTAAGTGGCTCCACCCACTCACTGCCAGAGCCATTTCGGTTGGCGAAAGCAATGTGATTTGCCGTCACCGCTCAGAATAGCTCTGACAGCAAGTGGTAGGTGCCGCTTACAAAGTGCATTGAAGCACCTGCAATACTTACTGTGCTGCCCCCCTGCAGCTATGCTACTGGTTTTTATACTTTCAACTCATCCCTAGAAGAGAAAGAAAAAGATAATGAAAGAGATGCTATCTCTACATGCACTTGGAAACTGCCGTTGTCTGGAGCTTCCCATGAAGGTACAGTACAATGATTGCCCTGTTCAAGTGTTTATCTCCTTGGAGAGATGAAGGCATGTGGGCTTCACAGGAACATACTACCCTAGTCCAAGCCTCCCCCCTTCCAAAATTCAACAATCTCCCTGTGATCAGCATTTCTCACTGCAGGCAAAGACTAATCACACCTCTCACACACTTGGGAGCAAGGGTGTAGCTAGTGTAGCTCATTCTTGTGAAATCTACATGCACTCCACTCCCCATGGAGACACATGCGCAAACAGGGCTATTGTACATATCTCTATGGCAATCACATATCAGTTTTATTCCTTTTTAACTGTCATGGTTTCCCTGCAAGAATCATCGCTGTTGTTTGCTGAGAAAACTCTTAGAGATTTGGATCACCCCCAAATCCAGTTTTAAAGAATCCTTGGAAAGAGGAAATGACTGTTAAACCAGTTTCTGTAGTATAGATGCATTGATATAAACACAGTGAAATAGTTGTGAGTGCAATCCTAACCTGGATTTAGGCCGGCACAGTTAGGTGAGCAAAGTTTGGCTGGAACAAGGGCCACGGTAAAGCGCATTTGAACCACTCTTGGAGTCAGGGAGGATGCTACATGTCTATGTGCTGGTCAGTCTGACTCCAAGAGTGGTCCAAACATACTTTATGGTGCTAGCTAAACTAGCTAAACTTTGCTGGCCTAACTGTGCAGTTCTCACACACATGGCAGTCTGAGCACAATTTCCACTGGTTTTGCAACTTTTTGCTTTGTATATGATATTGTTACCGTTTGTCCAAAGGGCTGGTTGTTGTTGTTCTCAGTTGTATACTCACAACAATTCTGTGTTAGGTATTCTGAGCAAGAGTGAACAGCTTCAAGTTGTCCTAGTGATGACTGAGAGGGGATTTGAATGTGGGTCTGCACGATCCTAGCCAGCACTTCACTTCACCTAGCCAGCAGGGGCGGACCTAGTCAAAATGGCGCCCGGGACACCCAATAGAAGTGCACCCCCATGGGAGCCCATGTCTACCCATTGGGACCAGCTGTGAGTAGACCTGGGCTCCCCTCGAGGGAGCCCATGTCTACCCATTGGGACCAGCCGCGAGTAGACCTCAGCTCCCCTCGAGGGAGCCCAAGTCTACCCATTAGAAATGGCCGCGAGTAGACGTGGGCTCCCCTTGCGGGAGCCCTGGTCTACCCATTAGAAACGGCCACGGGTAGACCTGAAGGGAGCCCACGTCTACTCGCGGCTGGTCCCAATGGGTAGACCTGGGCTCCGGAGCCCAGGTCTACCCGCACAATGTTGCGGGGGCCACTGGCGCCCCCCTAGACGGCCCCAAGACGGCGCCCAGGGCTCTTGCCCCCCCTGCTACCCCCTAGATCCGCCACTGCTAGCCAGTGTTCACTTCATCACATGGAAATGCTTTCTGCCTGGGACGTTGATAACTGTTGAAGTGACCCTTAGGAAAGAGGTCAGAGTTTAATGTAAATGCTGCCGCTTCCCTGCCTCCAAAGTGATATTCAGACCCTTTGCAAGATGGGAAAGGAATGCAGAATATGTCAAGTGTTCATTCACACCCCAGGAAGTTTGCTCTGAGTTTCAGGCGTATTTGAAACACACTATTTTTCTTTCGAAGAGCTAAAACAAAAGGGGAAGACTTGGTAAATAAGCACATCGCCATGCAGGCTACAAATGATGCAACACAGGGGGACATCAAAAGGCCTGGTTTTGTTTGCCAAGCCGTGGGGATGGAGTTCGTTCATTGGCTTGTGTCAACATTTGCGGTGATGCAAGGTAAGAAGACGATAGGGGTCATGACAAGAAGGCCGGGGCAAAAATAAAACGGCCTGATTCAGCAAGCAAACAGGAATGTTCTTCCTGTGCACAGTGATATTGAGGCAGGACGTCTGCCGCAGCTTCGTGCTGATAAGTACATGCCTTACTGAGCTGGAGAAGGTGCAGAAGAGAGTGACAAAAATGATTACGGGGCTGGAGCACCTCCCTTATGAAGAAAGACTGCAGTGTTCGGGGCTCTTCAGTCTGGAAAAAAGGCACCTGAGGGGGCACATGATTGACACATATAAAATTATGCATGGGAGGGATAGAGTCAATAGAGGGATGTTCTTTTCCCTCTCTCACAATACCAGAACCAGGGGGCATCCACTGAAATTGAGTGTTGGGAGAGTGAAAACAGATAAAAGGAAATACTTTTTTACCCAGTGGATAATTAAGCTATGGAACTCCTTGCCACAGGAGGTGGTGATGGCATCTGGCCTAAATGCCTTTAAAAGGGGACTGGATAGATTTCTGAAGGAAAAGTCCATCATGGGCTTATGCCATGATGGGTGGTGCAACCTCCTTATATTAATAGTAGGCTACTATTATGAATGCCAGGTGCAAGAGAGTGGCAACAGGATGCAGGCATCTAGTTGTCTACTGAACTCCCTTAGGCACCTGGTGGGCCACTGTGAGATACAGGAAGCTGGACTAGATGGGCCTTTGGCCTGATCCAGTGGGGTCTTCTTACGTTTTTATGATAGACAAATGAATCTGAGTGCCAAACTAAAAGGGCTGTGCATAGTCTGCGCCTGGAACTCCCAATGTCTTTTTTCATTAGAAAAAGAAGTCATGGGCAGAGCCATTCCCGGTTCACAGCGTGCCTGGGGAGGGGCAACATCATCGCGCGCCCAGCAGAGGCACCCCGCCCCCATGCACCACCTGGTCACACCTCCCTGCGCCCAGAACCAGCGATGGGATCTGCAAATTGAGAAGGGGAACGCTGGGCAGGACTTACGCGGGACTTCCACGTGATTGGCTGCCTGTCCACAGCGTTCCACGGCTGCCCTGGCCTCAGGGGGCTGCCCCTGGTTGGCGTGCCCCACCGCTGCTCACCCAGGCACCCAGCGCGCCCCCACCTTTTCTCCGCAGCGAGCAGGAGCCCCCCCCCCGAGGCCAGGGCAGCCGCGGAACGCTGCGGACGGGCTGCCAATCATGTGTAAGTCCTGCCTAAGTCCCGCCCAGCGTTCCCCTTCTCAATTTGCAGATTCCATCCCAGCCCAGAACCTCTCCATTCCAAACACAAGGGAGGGTGGGGGGAAGCATGTGGGGTTTTCCACGCTGCTGAGCCTTGCCACAGCCAGCACCCATTGCGCTTGCCACCCCCTGCAGCACCCTCCCTCCGCCTCTGCCCATGGGGGAACTCTGATTTGGTCTGGAGCCATCGTATGTGTTTGGGGAGAGGCTTCTAGCTATTGCCCTTGTGCCCATTCCCTGCCTTAAACCATGCTCCAAAGCTGGTATTGGCTTGCCATAACCTGGAAGTAATTGACTGTGACAATTATGTATTTATTTTATTTGAATAATCTATACCCCACCTTTGAAAATTATATACCCTACCTATACCCCAGGAGGTGGTATTCTCCCTCACTGGATACCTTCAAGCAGAGGCTTGCAGACCTTAGTGCAGACCTTCCCCCACCCATTCAAAACATCTTTTGAAACATGTGAGCAGAGACCATCATGCAATGCTTCCAATTTGCATGGGAGATTAGCATGTGCCTGCCCCCCCCCAGTTATATAGGCAAATTGGAAGCATTGCACGATGGTCTCTGCTCACATGTGGCTTTTTCAGACACTGACTCAGATTTTTGAAAGTGGAGACACAGGGATTTCAAACTGAAGTCAGCAAACGTTAAGAACCAACTACAAAAAACAAAAACAAAACTAAGGCTAAGCTCACCGTGACCTTAAAAGTTATGCCTTGGCACTGGACGCCTTGACATTGAAGAGATGTTTTGAATGGGTGGGGGAAGGTCTGCACTATGGATGTCTTCCTGACCCGTGGAGTACTGGTCTACCTGTGACTGGTCCTAATGAGTAGATCTGGGCTCTGCTGTTGTTTCTAATGCTGTTGTTTCCCTATAGGGAGCCCTGGTCTACCTGTGGCCTGTTTCTATGGGGAGACCTGGGCTCCTGTGGGGGTGCACTTCTATTGGGTGCCCTGGGTGCCATCTTCACTAGTTGGCTCCTGGATGACCATACTGCTGCCAGGGCAGATTGGGTTTTTAAAAAAACTTATCTGCAGCCAGTGTCAGGCTTCAGGGAACCTTGTGGAACCCTCTGCCTCCATTTGTGTACTGCAATTGGAAACCAACCCTACAAAGGACTCTGCCGGACTGGCGTGGCTGCAGATAAATTAAAAAAACAAACACCAATCAGACTTGGCAGGGACATGGTCCTGGGGATGATGTTGCTACCTTCCCCCTTCCCCTGCACCGGAATCAGAGTTAGGACTTCTCAGACTGGGGCGTCACAATGCCCCAGTTTGAGAACTCTGGTGTAATCCTATACACGTTTACTTATAAGTAAATACCACTATGTTCAATGGGATTTTCTCATCATAAGTAACTATAAGATTGCGGTCTTAATTGTTGTGTATTTGTGTAAATAGTAGCAGAGTTGGGGGCTTGGAGACC
>JAJKFI010000101.1:3295513-3319919 GCA_029204185.1 Lerista edwardsae | reverse complement strand
ATTATTATTATTATTATTATTATTATTATTATTATTATTATTATTATACTATAACCGTATTGTGGGATAGGCTGCATTCTGTATTGTATTCTGTATTGTGGGATAGGCTCACAGTATGTGCTACTGGCATATTAATGATGGGGTGAGAACTTGCAAGATCTGAGCTCAAAATACAAACTTCCCCAAATATAGCACAGCTATTTTCCTGCAAAATAAATGTGAATATACCTGAAAAGGTATGACAGAATAGGTGCACAACAGAACAAGAGTAACTAGAGAGGGGCAAAATGGTTAAGTACTGCAGGCACCGCTATGTGCTGTGTAAGTGGCCCCTTCTACTCGCTGTTGGGGACATTTTGGCAGCGATCGTAACATGTAGGCACTCACCAAACCAAACAATGTTTCCTGTGTACATTATGGAAACAGGGATAGGCAGCGGTGTAACTCAGGGCACAATCCTAACCAACTTTCCAGCACTGACATAGCTGTGCCAATGGGGCATATGCTTCATCCTGTAGTTGAGGGGAAATCATTGAGGCCTCCACAAGGTAAGGAATATTTGTCCCCTTACCTCGGAGTTGCATTGCCCTTACCCCGCTGCTGGAAAGTGGGTTAGGGTCATCAAGGCTGGGAAAGAGGTGGTAGCTACAGTAACAATAGCACCAATATCCTACCCCCCTTCCTCGCCTCACTCCATGGAACTGGGTCATCCTGGACTTGGGCCAGCAAAATCACTAGCACAAATCCAAGTAGAGTCATTGGTTTTGACTCTGTCGAGCCGTTGCTTCGGCGACTACACTGGCTGCCGGTTCTGTTCCGGGCCCAATTCAAGGTGCTAGTTTTGACTTTTAAAGCCCTTTACGGCTCGGGTCCGGGGTATTTGAGGGACCGCCTCCTTCCATATAATCCAACCCGTACTCTTAGATCATCGGGGGGGGGGTCCTTTTGACTGTGCCGCCACCAGGAGAAGTGAGAGGAGCGGCGGCCAGGAAGAGGGCCTTCTCAGTGGTGGCCCCCCAACTCTGGAACACCCTCCCCTTAGAATTGAGAACTGCTCCCTCTTTGTTAACATTTCGGCGGGGGCTGAAGACCTTTTTATTCCAAAAAGCTTTTAACTGTTGACAGGCTGGCTGGCTGGCTGGTTTGTTACATTTTTATATTTTATTTTATGATCCACTGGGCTTGTTGTTTTTAAATTATATTGTTTTGTTTTAATTTTGTTTTATTGTATTGTTTTAATATTGTTTTAAAATTGCTTTCTAATGTTAACTTTTATATTGTATTTTTATATTGTAATGCCGCCTTGGGTGCCTCCGGGCAAAAAGGTGGGATAGAAATCTAATTAATAATAATAATAATAATAATAATAATAATAATAATAATAATAATAATTGGGCAGCATTGCAACCCATTGGGGCAGGAGAACCAATGTTCCCTTACCTTGTGAAGGCCTCTGGGACCCAAAAGTTCCCTGCAAATTCAGCACATGCTCCACTGGTGTTGCTGCATTGGTGCTGGGGGAGTTAGGTAGGATGGGGACGTTAGTCGAATAAACTGTACGTTGATCTGGATATTTTGATGTTAAATTTGACATATTTTTTCTTTGTTTTGTGCTGGGTAATAAAGGTTGATTGATCTCCTGGAGTGAAAACTCAGAATTTTCTTTTAGAAACCTGCTTCTGCCTGTTAGTTAAAATGAACTTTTGACACAGAGAATGACATTTATGTTTTGATAGTGGAGAGGCAGTTGGAGGGAAGGATTTAAGTTAAATCCAGGTACATCAATTTCTCTTTCTGTTGGAGAAATCCTCACTGGTCACCAGCGACTGCCATAAATTCTTCAAATCATACGTTTATATGCTATTATATGGTACTCAAATATTTGCTGAGAAACAGCAGCTCCTGTTGTCAAGACCTGCCACAACATAGTTCTATTGTGTGGAACAGGTAATATTAATACCCTTGTGCTGTAAAAGCTAATGTTTTACCTCATTTTAAGGTAAGTTGGGTGACATTCCTGAATAAACAATCCGCCTTGAGGGACTAGCTATCTAAGGCAGTGGTGGAATCTACCTGTGCTAACAACCAGAACGCAGGAAGTAGCTACCGGGACGCACAGTTGATTGGCAGTTCCTCTGCACGTCCTCGCTTCCCCCGCGATCCGCTGCCTGCCTGCCTGCCTGCCTGCCTGCCTGCCTGCCTGGCTGAAACCTCCGGCTGCGGGCGTTCAGGGCACAGGTGTGGCCAGCCCCATTCGTATATTGCAGGGGCGCGCGGCAGCGATGACTGCAGTGGGCGGAGCCAGCCCTTCACGGAACAAACGGAACGGCGTTCCGGAGCGTCCTGGCTACATGATGTCACTGATCTAAGGGTAAGATCGTCAAAGTACTGTACTCCCAATCTTGGGATATGAAAGGCGGAATATATACAAATCTACAAATTAATATGTTTTACAGTGGAACACAACTGTTTCCTGTTCTTTACCCAGTTTGCCCAAGAAATTCTCTTAAAACCAGCATTTACAGGTTCTCTGCTGTCTCCCAGATCTTTTATAAGGACAACTCCATGTACTAATATAGTGGGCCCTTGTTATCTGTGGGGGTTCTGTTCTGGGAATAATGAAATCTGCAGATATTTGAATCCACAGATTTTGAACCACTAACCCTCCAACCCTGACCGGAGAATAGCTCTAATCGGGTCTGGATGTTTTTTCTGAGGGTTGGGGAGGCTACATGCAACTGTGCATGGCCTTGTCAGCCCTCAGAATGCCAGAAATGGACACAAAGATGCAACTTCTGGTTTCCTCAGAAAACCGGGAGTTGCATTTTATAAGGCATTCCAAGATCAGGGAAGTCCTGTGTGGCTTTCTCAGGCCTCAGAATGCCTTATGAGGGCATAAAAATGCAACTTCTAGTTTCCTGAGGAAACCAGAAGTTGCATCTTTTCGCCCATTTCGAGCATTCTAAGCACTGGCGAGGCTGTGTGCGGTTGTGTGTGGTTTCCCCTCCCTCAGAAAATCTCTGGACCCAATTGGAGCTTTGTTCAGGTCAGGTTCAGAGGGTCTAGGTGGGCTCTCTCCAGTAGGGTTCAGCACCCCTGGATTATTAAATGTCGAACCCGCAGACAATGCAAGTCCACCTGTAGTTGTGTTTACCATCTTGTGTGAATTGTGTGAACTAGTCACCTATTGTGTGAAAAATGTTTCTGCCATACTTTCTGGCAGCCATTTTCAACCAATTTTCAACCAATGTCCCGTGGCACATTGGTTGGCTGTGAATGGTCCACAGGTGTGCCACTGGAGTTTGAGTGAGGATCATTTCTTAGCAGGGCTATTGGGGGATGTGAGTCCCACACCAGACTCCTTGGTGCCTTGTCAATGGTCAAAACAATAATGGTGTGCCTTGACAATTTCAGGTGGGTCACGTAGCACCTACTGCAGCCTTCATTGAAAATATGGAAAAATGGGACACTGGAAAGTGGGAGGGCTGTTTGGTTATTTTGCTTGTGTCAAGGCTGTAAATAGACTTTTTTTCTTTCTGTTTCTCTTTGTTATTACAAAATTGTTGTGAAATAGAGTGACATTACAGTATTTTCAGGAATGTATCAGGCTCTGGCGTCACAATAATGGCACTTCATGCCATGACATCACTTCCACCTTCCTTTCCTGTTTGTTGGCCTCCCAGGGGTAGCTGGTGGGACACTGTGGGAATGCTGGACCCAATGGGTTTTTGGCCTGATCCAGCAGGGCTTTTTGTATGTGATTCAGAGCGCAATCCTAAACTGGAGTTAGGCCGGCATAACCTAAGCCAGCAAAGTTTGGCCAGCACAAGGGACATCATAAAGCGTGTTTGGACTACTCTCGAAGTCAGGGAGGATGGCTCACGTCTGTGTGCTGGCCTCTCTGACTCCTGAGAGTTGTCCAAACACACTTTACGGTGTCCCTTGTGCTGGCCAAATTTTGCTGGCTTATTTTATGCCAGCCTAACACAGTTTAGGATTGCGCCCTAAAAAGATTTCCATTTTAACAAAAGGACAGAAGTCATAGCCTGCAAATTATGTTTTTATTATTCTTGATACAGACCTCTGCATGGCCTCCATGTAAATGTGACACTTTCACTGTAAAAATGACCGAACCTATCAGTTGCTTGGTTGCCTTTGAGCCAAGACATTCATGTTATTTTGCAACCACTCTTGAGTAATCTCAGTAACAAGAGTACTCTGTATTCAAGTAAACATCCCTGGGTCAGATTTAGAGGCCATGAATAAGGTGTTGCAGATCAGATGCTTGTCCATTTGGCTGGCATCATCACCCTGCCATTTAGAAGCAATTGCACCCTGAGTGACATACCTGTCATTTGCTCCCAGGAGCACAAGTTCACACTGGCCATAATCTGCTCTCACTTCTACATTCTGACACCTTCCTGTGAGTTGCCTTGATCTTTCCAGCTACATATCAGCTTATTACAGCCACAAAAATAACAATAACAATAATAATGCTAGTATTTTTATACCACCTTTCTTTGGCCATTAGATTGCTTCTCTGGCTTTAATTCAAAGCGGTTTACATAGGCAGGCTTTGTTTCTCTAAACCCGCAAGGGGTTTTTACAAATTACAAAGAAGTTCTATCTTTCAAGAACTACAAACAACATACAGATGGAATTTTCGTGGTTTAGTCCTTCTTTCTGGCCACACGATTGCTTTCCTGCTGGCTGATAAACGGCTTCTCTGCTCCCACCAAAGAAACAGCTGGCCCAGCACAACTCCTCTCTCACAGGCAGCTGGAGACAGCTCTTATCAGTCGCAATTCTCAAGGTCTGCCGCTCACGGAGAACTGGTAACCTTCGGATCTTCGGGCAAATGGAGGCTTTAACCCTCTCGACTAAACCTCCTGCCCAACCAACATTGTTAGGTATCAAGTGTGCTTGCAACTCATTCAGAAAAAAGTGTATTTGAGGCCAGATTAGGTGAGATGATGGAGACCCCTGACTGGATAATTTCTTCCTTTAAATATTTGTAAAGAGCAGCCATGGGCCATCCCCCTTCTGTGTACGGAATCCCTGTCCCAACTCACTTCATCGTAACCCTTCTGTGGCCAGCACGGGCAGTCCAGAAATGCGGGGACCTGCAATGGCCAGTGGTGGTTGTACCGTTATTGCTGGGGAGGCAAATGCCCCATCCCATGCAGGTGGAGTGGGGCGGTGGTGGCAGTGACGAGGCAGCTCTCCTCTCAAAGAGGCGAGCCTCAGGAGCGGCGTTTGGGAATCCTGCCCACCTTTGCATTAGAAAATGGAGCCTGGAATGGCTTGTGAGCATGGGTTCCCCTATCTTTCAAAAGGCATCCCCAGTATCTGCGGTTTCAGGTATCCAGGGTGGGGTCCAGAACGGAACCCCAGCGGATACCAGGGCATGCCTGTATGTACCTGCAGGCTTTCTCTAATGGAGCAATGACATCAATGGGTGATTTATCAGAAAAGTAGGGAAAAGGGTAAAAGCGCTGTGGTTCTGATACCCCTCCCCACCCCACACTCCTGGCACAGCTGATTTTTTCACAAATGTCCTGAGACAGGAGATCTGATATCGAATCTCCATAATCTCATCTAGTTTGGCCCTCAAATACCAAACATTTGAAAACAGTCTCTCTCTCTCTCTCTCTCTCTCTCTCTCTCTCTCTCTCTCTCTCTCTCTCTCTCACACACACACACACACACACACACACACACACACACTCACACTCACACACACTCGGACACAGACACAGGGCCCAATCCTAACCTGGAGTCAGGCCAGCACAGTTAGGCCAGCAAAATTTGGCCTGCACAAGGGACACCTTAAAGTATGTTTGGACCACTCTCCCCGACTCCGAGAGTGGTCCAAACGCACTTTATGGTGGCTCTGGTGCCAGCCAAATTTTGCTGGCCTAGCTGTGCCGGCTTAACTCCAGGTTAGGATTGCGCTCACGCAAACACATGAACATCATATTTCCAACGTCCCCCACAGACCTGAGCCTTAGAGCAGCATTTTTTACAGTACTAATGTCTGTCTTTTCAGCCTACTAAGCAATTTTAACATAGTAAAAATAACGTTTTTCTGCAGCTGCTTGAACAGAAAAACTCACCTCTCACGGCTTCCACTTTGCCACTGTAAATAGCAGTATGCAAGGAAAATCTAGTATCTCCCATTGGCCCACCCTTTTTATGTTAATTTCTGTGACTTTACATATCTCCTCCCCAAGCTCAGCCTCTCTTAAGTTCAGCAGCCTGAGCTGTCAGAAACAGTAAGCAGAGTTTGCTGGGTGAAAGGCTTGCTCTCCTTTCAGCGGCAATACTTTTTCTCCCCTTGGTCCTTGAAAGCATGTTTTGTTTTTAAACCAAGGAATTGTGTGTGTGGCTGGAAAACTACTTTGGACATTTGAAGAAAGGTGCAGCAGGACTAAATACCAAGAATAAAGCAGCAATTGAACAGCTGTTTGGGACACTGCAATGGCCACCACAGCGCATTTAAAGTCTCTGCAGTAGGACAGAAAATAGATCTTCATTTACAGCATTCGATATATGCATTTTTCAAAACTCTGTGGACCTTTGTTATGAGGACCCAGCAAATTCCTCTTAGTACAGGAAATGCATCATGTCCAGGGATCAGAGCTTCAGGCACAGGCAGTGGCTGTCATCTGACTGTCAGGTCTGAGCATCAAATGAAGAGCAGACCTCATTTCACAACAACACAAAAGTCCAGAGACACATGGACCATGAATCCAGCAGCCAACGCCAGAACAAATGTGTATGTGTTCCACAACCTAGGTAACAGCAAACACGATGATGGATACTGTGCAGGTAAGAGAAGGAGAGAGAGAGAGAGAAAGAGAGAGAGAGATCGCGCATTTTAATTGATGTAAGGTGTTTTGTCGGCAGTTCAGACTTTGTGTGTTTGATTTGTTTGTTCGTGTTTAAATATGATTCTATCGGCAACTTCTCAAAACTGTGAAAAGTTGCCAATAGAATCATATTTAAACACGAACAAACAAATTTCACTGCTATTGATCAAATCCAGCCAGATAATAAACCCATCAACAATGTAATGGATGTTATTCGCATTTCACTGAAGCTAATGACAAAACTCTCATTCACTTGTGCAGATTAAAGTTGCACTGAATGGGAGAAACTGCTACTATATGTCGAACACATTTGCAGCAAAAGTCTATGCATGTCTACTCTTATCCTACTAACTGGGCAAAAAGGGCACTTTTCCATATGATGCTTTTCTTATATTAAGTTGTGGGGGGAGGAACTGCCCCTATTCACCCCAGCCCTGTCTCTTCCAGTGGCTGTTGGTGTTACTCCTGCATTTTTTTAGATTGTGAGACCTTTTGAGATCCTTTTGGTTATTATATTTTCTCTGTAAACTGCTTTGTGACCGTTTTTTGGTTGGAAAAAAAAACATTCTTATTCTTATTCTTATTATTAAATATTATTATAAATATTCTTTAATATTCTTATAAATATAAATATATTATTAATAATAATATTCTTGTTATAATTGTTAATAATAAATAATAATAGAAATAAGCTCAACTGAGTTCAGTGGGACTTATTTCTAAGTAAGCATCCATAAGATTGCAGCCTAAGCACACTTCTCTGAACACAGTGAGAGTTACTTCTGAGTAAACATGGTTTGCACTGCATTTCCTATTTCGCTTTCTGAAAGGAATCTCGAGTGTGTTTTATTTAATATTCTTATCCTGCTATCTAATCAGTTTTAATAACATTTTGTTTCTGGTGCAGCCACGTATTCAAGAGCATACTGAGATGGTACATGATTTGTCCTTAAATGCTCTCTCTCAGGGTGCAATCCTAAACTGAGTTTGGCCGGCATAATCTAAACCAGCAAAGTTTGGCCAGCACAAGGGGCACCATAAAATATGTTTGGACTGCTCTCGGAGTCAGAGAGGCCAGCACACAGATGTGAGCCATCCTCCCTGACTAAGATAAACTCCCTCCAGTTTTAAGATTGCGCTCTCAGTCTCTCTTTTGCACATGTATTTTCCTAGTAGAGAAAATGGGTGGGAGAATAAGCGGGCTCTGGATTTTGTTAGAAGATAAGTCAAATTCTAATTATTTCAGTTTCCTTTCTGCAAAATCTGGACACTGCCCATTCTGCATTATAGGGTATCTAAATTAAATATATTAACAGGCATAATTACTACTACTACTACTACTACTACTACTACTACTACTACTACTTGTCTGTATACTAACAGCATGATCCAACCACAGCAATTGCATACACTTACCTGGGAGGAGTTCTCAGTGGAACTTACTTCTGAGAAGACATGCATAGGATTGGGCTGTAACACTTCCATTGAAATCAATGAGATTTAAAATTCTTAACTATGGCTGGATCCAGCACTGTATACTTTATAATCCTTCACATCCAACAGAAGATCCTTTTGAGTCAGGTTAGGCTCGAAATTTGTTTGTTTATAAGGTGTATTAATTTCCGTTCTACCAGAAGGAATCTATACAAGCTTATTCATTAAAAATGAAAAACTTTGGATTGTATCCTAAGGATTTAAAACTATGGATTGTATCCTAAGGAATTTAGGATTCCTAAATTGCATTGAAATTAATGGGGTTAAAGTTAATCACAACAAACTTGTCTCACTCATTTGAATGGTGCTTATAGTAGTAATGACTAAGATATCATCCTAGATCATCAGTCTCCAAACTGGATACCGCTGCAGCAGAGAAACCCGTCCCCCGTGCGAACGGTGCAAAAGACCCTTACTATAACTCCCAGGGGCCTTTGCAGCCAGCTGCACACATGAGGCACACTCACGTCTAGTGAGGCTTGCTGGGGCGGCAGACCCCAGAAGCGCTTGGCCGTGAAGACCCTTGGGAGTTGTAATAGGGGTCTTCTGCGCCTTCCCCAGTGGGACGAGAGCCTCAGTTCACTCCAGGGAAGGAAAATGGGGGCACTGTGGGCTGGAGTTTGGAGCCCCGTGACCTAGATGATCAGAGAGAACAGTTTTTAAAAATTTCTATTAGAGCAATGGCTGATTAAAAATGCAGAAGGCAATTGCAAATCTCAATATATCAGTTTGTAATGGCTGCTAGAAAAAGCATTTGGCTCTGCACTTTATTCTTACTACCTCCCCAGAATTCACTTGTTCTGGTCTTGATGGTGATCTAGCACTCGCAATATGCAGAACTCTGTGTGGATAAGGCTTGCCACACTCACTTCAGTTGCCGACTACAGCCCAGGGCACTTGGCGATGACATGTGTGCAGAGATGTCACTGGCACTGAAGAGAGCATAAAGCCCTTGCACTAGGACCCACTATCTATTTATGTACTTACGAAACCGTGATCCTGCTTTCCATTCTTAATATAGGAACGTCAGGGCCTGCTCCAACAGCGGTGGGGCTCAATGCGAGGCATTCCTGCGGGGTCCCCACCCACCCCTCACCAAGAAGAGCGCTGCTGGTGCTACGCGCAAAGTATGACATGTGGAAATAGTTGGTGGCGACATGATGATGTCATTGCCAACTGCTTCCAGGTGGCCCATTTTGGGCCATTCAGAAGAAGGGGAAGGTGGGAGGGCCCAAGGTAAAACTGTTCTGCTCGCCCCACTGACTTACAGCCCATAGAGATCCCAGCTGCAGCAGCAGGCAATATGCTCACTCTGCTGGTGCGGGACCCACTGAAGCATGGGGCCCAATGTGATGACATTGGTCACATTGGCTTCAGGCCAGCGCTGAGGAACATCCTGTAAGAGCAATCCCACAAAGTGGGTTACAATCATCCAGACTTGAAGTAACTAGGACATGCATATATATATACATCAGATTTAGATGGCGTAAACTCGACTTCAGACTTTTGGGCCTTATTTCTTCTTCAGATAATTATTATTTCTTATTTCTTCTGCAAATAATTTTCAGTTAAAGCCAACAGAAGTTTTTTGTTTGTTTCCAGGAAGTTTACAAAAGGATATGCAAAACTTGCAGGAAGAAGTTTGTTATCAGTTATACTTTGCCAGGTGAGGTAGAAATGGTTGCTCACCTGGTCAACAGATAATGTTTCCAGCATACAAAGATAGGGTTTAAAAAAAACACTCAGTGTGCACTGGGTTTGCACAGAACGTTGTTCTGCCACTCTGAGGGTTTTGCCAGTTAAGTTCCATTCATGCTGTCACTCCTTCAAAATTGTCAAGTTCTATTTTCAGTTAATGATCTGAGATATTTTGGAGCCTCTGTGCTCTTTTGTGGTTGCCTTGCATAATGAATTTAGTAGTCATAAGCGTTTACAAACAGGTTCCCCTCCACCCATTTGTGTTCCATTTGTTAGAATGAGAGCACAATCTTAACTTGTAGTTAGGCGGGCACAAGGGCCACCGTAAAGCATGTTTGGACCACTCGGAGTCAGGAAAGATGGTGCACATCTGTATGCTGGCCTCTTTGACGCTGAGAGCGGTCCAAACATACTTTACAGTGGCCCTCGTGCCAGGCAAACTTTGCTGGCCTAACTGTGCCTGCCTAACTCCAAGTTAGGATTGCGTCCTGAAAATGGTTTCAGACCCAAACAGTAAGAATATTGTAGGATTGTTCATTGCTTACTGCAAGAGTACTTGAAGCCCAATCCTACCCAAATACCTCCTTCCCCCTTCCACAGATGCAGGCACATCATCAGTGTGCATGCTGTGCATCCTATCTGTGTTTGGAGGTCAGCCCTGGAGGTAAGGGAACATTTATTTGCTTGCCCAGGGGTAAGTATCCATGGCCTTGATGGGTCTACTCAGACTCTTGCCAACAAAACTGGCTATTCCACCTTATCCAGGGAAATATGCCCATGAAAAACTGCAAAGTTTGAGTGATCCTCTGGGTTTCAGACAAACACTCCATGTTTCATGCTTGGCATGATCTCAGTGGTCTAGTGGCACAGTTTCCGCTGGCAGACTGCCTCTGATTAAATTATTCAATTCTGATGCTGCATCTAAAAATAGTAGGACATTGTGTTTGTGAGCCCCCGCACCAGCATTATGGTGTCAATTGTCAAAACTGATGATGTGCCTGGACAGTTTTGTCCTTGTTAGTATGCTGTGTGATGAAAAAGGTTAAAAATTGCTGGATTACAGTGTTGAACTAGGATCAGGAACTTCAAGTTCCCACTCAGAGTACAATCCAAATCCAGAGTTAAGCCGGCACAGTTAGGCCAGCAAAGTTTGGCCAGCACAAGGGACACTATAAAGCACGTTTGGACCACTCTGAGTCGGGGGGGGGGGGAGCGCAGGTCTGTGTGCTGGCTTCTCTGACTCCAAGAGTGGTCCACACATACTTTACAGTGTCCCTTGTGCCAGCCAAACTTTGCTGGTCTAACTGTGCCGGCCTAACTCCAGGCTAGGATTGTGCTCAGTCACAAAGCTTACTGGGTGAGCTTGGATAAGTTACTATCTTTCAGCCTAACCTTCCTCACAAGGTTGTTATAAAGATATATATAAAAAGATGTATGTATACCACCCAGAGCTCCCTGGAGGAAGGGTGGTATATGACTATGAAAATAAGAGCGCAATCCTAACCTGGAGTTAGGCCGGCACAGTTAGGCCAGCAAAGTTTGGCTGGCACAAGGGCCACCATACAGCGCATTTGAACCACTGTTGGAGTCAGGGAGGATGCTGCACATCTGTGTGCTGGTCTCTCTGACTCCAAGAGTGGTCCAAACAAACTTTACGGTGCCAAACGTTGCTGGCCTAACTGTGCTGGCCTAACTCCAGATTAGGATTGCCCTTGGAACCATCAATAGAGTCCTGTTTTTGACATGGTCCTCCAGTTAGCCCCCAAGAATCCAATAGCTTTCCCACATCGTTTCACATTGTTGCTTCCCAACAGCTGGTATTCCATGACACACTGCCCTTGAATATGGAAGTTACATGAATCCTCTCTTAATTTGTCAAATCCCCTTTTAGAGCCATCTAAGCCCGTGTCCATCACCGCATCATGTAGAAGTGCATTCTAAAAATTAGAGCCCAACCCATCCCCTCACCTCCTTCCCAATGCAGCCACGCCCAAAAGGTTCATGCTGCATCCAGGCAGAGGGAGATTGGATAGTTTGGGAGGGAAAAGGGAAATTACTTCCCCTTGCCCCTCCATAAACCTCCCACTCATCAATGGGTCTCCTGCACCAGCCCTTTAGCTGGCAAATGTCCAAGGAGGAAAAAGGGGTGGGGAGCGTCCAAATGGATAGGACCCAGCATGCACCGTTGCCCCTGAACCCACCAACTCCTGCCGCCAACCTGCCCCATTCCTCTCCCTCCCCACCTAGTTTTGCTCCACTCCCTCCTGCCCCGCCCTCAATGCTCCCTTACCTGGTCTGGCGGGTATGGTGGGGTTTGATAGCAGAGCTGCAGTGCAGCCACCTGTTTTAGCAGCACTTGCAAAATGGCTGCTGACTGAACGCGGCCTGCTCCACCAGCAGCCATTTTACAATAGTGGAAGTGACTTCTGCTGCTGCTAAGAGGCTCCATGCAACTGTTCTGAATAGGAATTATATATGCTTCTCTGTATGGTTTTCTGTTCTGGATCATTGTTCATCATAAATCAGGCACAAGTAGTTCCAGAAGCTCACATTTTTGCAATTTCAGGCTAGAAATCCCAGACGTCCCATCCAATGCGTGGCATTCCCGTGGGGCTCCTCACCCTTTCTGTGGGGTCCCCACTCACCAAGAAAATGCTTGTGGTGCTGCACGTTACACCTGGAAGTAGTTGGTGGTGACATGATGACATCACTACCAACTGTTCCCAAGAGGCCCATTTAGAGGCAAGGGCAAGTGGGAGGGCCCAAGGCGTTTCTAAGGTATGGCAAGTGGGGGCATGAGCCCTGGGCGCCATAAGGTGGGGGGCGCTGTTGGCATGGCACCCCTGCCCGCAAATTTGTGCCCCCAGGAGGCGCGCCGGCGTCTCCCCTCCTGGCCACTGAGCAAGCACTTTAAAGTGCCCGACCGGCAGCCAGGGCAGGGAAGCCGCTGCTGCGCCCCCCGAGCCGGGAGGCGCGCCGGGGTCTCCCCTCCTCCTGGCCGTCGCGCAAGCACTTTAAAGTGCCCGACCAACAGTCAGGGGAAGCAGCCTGAGAGGCACACGGCTTTCCTTGGCTGCTGTTTGGGCAAAACAAGGAGGCACTTGAAGCCACAACCCGCAACGTCATGACGTCACGACGTCATGACGTTGCGTGCCGTGGGCGCGGTTTCGCCCTAATACGCCTCTGCAAGGGACACTGTTCTGCTTGCCCCACTGACCTACAGCCCATAGAAATCCTTCTGCAGCAGAAGGCGATCTGCTTGCTGCACTGGTGTGGGGCCCCCCAAAGTGCGGGGCCCAATGTGATGACATTGGTCACATTGCGGCCCTGGTCCCATCAATGAAAAGAAGTAACATAACCCACAGCTTAGTTGTACTTTGATTACAAGTCAGGCTTTGTGCTGTGATGTTTCAATTATCGTCTCTCAAATAGAGCCCATTGTCTAAGTTTCTACAAGTTACGGCAAATCCTGCTTTTAGCTGTAAGGCTTTAGTGATCCTGGGTGGCAATTGAGGTGTCAGGTGAACAGGCTAAGCATGTCCTATTACACGAACTATTAGCACTTAGTGTAGCAGTAAGCAAAGGCCTCACAGTTGAACCAGATCAAGCCAATAGCAGTATTTGACATATGGGGATATTTTACATGTAATAAAGGTAAAGGTTTCCCCATGACTGAATGGTCTAGTCGTGACCAGCGATGGGATCTACAAATGAACAAGGGGAACGCTGGGCGGGACTTACGTGGGGCTTCCGCATGATTGGCTGCCCGTCTGTAGCGTTCCGCAGCTGTCCTGGCCTCGGGGGGGCTGCCCCTGGTTAGCACCCCTCCCACTGCTCGCCCAGGCACCCGGCGCGACCCTCACCTATCCCCCGTGGCGAGCAGGAGCCCCCCCGAGGCCAGGGCAACCGCGGAACGCTACAGACGGGCTGCCACTCAAGCGGAAGTCATGCCTACATCCCGCCCAGCGTTCCCCTTGTTCATTTGTAGATCCCATCGCTTGTCATGACCGACTGTAGGGGGCGGTGCTCATCTCCGTTTCTAAGCCTGTAGAGCCAGCGTTTGTCCGAGGACAGTTTCCGTGGTCATGTGGCCGGCATGACTATATGCCGTAGCACACGGAACGCCGTTACCTTCCTACTGAAGTGGTCCCTATTTGTCTACTTGCATATTTAGGTGCTTTCGAACTGCTAGGTTGGCAGGAACTGGGACAAGCAATGGGAGCTCATTCCGTTGCGCAGTTTTGAACTCCCAACCTTCCGGTCAGAAAGTCCAGCAGCAGCTGTTTAACCCACTGCGCCACAGACTGCATTTTAAAACTGAAACAGTGATGTTGTTTGTTGTTCTGTCTTACTGGCTAGGCAGCCCAATTCTAAGTAAGGCCGACATAGTAAGGCTGTATCCTAAAGCCCATTGGGAAGCAACAACAGCTACGTGCAGGACAAGGGGACAAGGTTCCCCTTGCACCCGTGTAAGCTCCGGTCACCCCTATGGGCCTGCTCAGATCTATGCCTGCTGTTTTGCAGGCGCAGAGGAACGTGGACAGGAGCGGCCTGAATCGGGGCCGCCCTGGACGGGGTTTAAGATTTGCCACTATGGCCATCCTGCATCACAATCCCTGTCTCCGCCCTCTGCGCCGCCCAGTTACGCCCCCGGCATGCCCTTGTGGAGGCCCTGCGCCGACTGTGCGCCGCTGATGCTCAACTGGCACAAGGCCGGCGCTGCTGATGGTCGTGTTAGCTCCCATACGTCGGCACTGCTGCTTGCGCCGGTCCAGTGCCATAGTGCCAACGTAGACACACTTGGCGGCACATTTGCAACAGCATTCGCAACGGGGGTATAGGGTTGCTCTCTTTTTTCAAAAGGGAAATGCAGTACCAACAGGCCAAACTATGTACCATGTGTCAGGGCCGGCCCATCCATGAGGCATACTGAGGCAATTGCCTCAGGCAATTGCCTCAGGCTGGCACAGGGTGCCCACCTCCATCCTCTCACTTGCTTCTATTGCTTCTCCTCTTCCTAGATTGAAAAAGGAAGATGAGGTTGAGTGGAAGAGGAAATAGTCTACCATTCTCCTCTTCTTCACACTTCCAATTCCACTCTGACCCTCTCTTCCCTTTCCAATCAAGAGAGAGACTGGCACATCCGCAGGTAAGGGGGCAGTGTTTGGCACACTGCCATAGGTGTAACGCACACTGCCTTGGGGGTTTAGTGGGTAGATGAAGGTTAAGGAAAGAACCTGGAGAAACCTGATTGGTCAGGGGCAAAACCAGGATGGAACCTGATAGGTTGGGGAGGAGCCAGAATGGAATCTAGAATTCATTGGCTTTCAGACCACTACTGGTTACCTCACAAAAACACAATTTCACAGAATTGACCAGGATGATTGTTGGCAGTCCTATTCAGCTGCTGGCAATGGGAGTTGGGGAGTGTTCAGCACAAGCTGAAGACAAATGGAGAGCTTAGTGACATATTTTGTGACTGGTCAGGGCTACCTTAGGAATGTTGGTTCCCCAGTCAAACATTGAATCAGGGTTTCCTTTATCCCTGGTCTTGGGGCTCCTGGGCCTTATTATTTCTTTCCACTCATTCTACCTGGGGGTCAATTCAGCCCTCCATTACATTGCTTTCATTATGGGTGAAGACAGGGGCCCCTTAATTAAATCTACTCATTTTAGCCAAATGTGACATCCTCCTCCTCTTTCCCTCCATGCTAGGTTGATGCCCACTGTCCCATCCCAGGAAATAGGCAGCAGGGGTAGCCGTGTTGGCCCAGCCTACCTCGCAGCTTCCTAGGACCCCAGGGTCTGAGGAGAGGGGGGAGACTGTCCTCCCAACAAAGAGCATGGACCCAACCTTGGGTGTGAGCAGTGGTGGTATCTAAAGCGGGAGGAACCGGAACGCTGGGTGGGATGTACAGTTGATTGGCAGCCTGTCCATTCCGTTCCGCCGCCTGCCCGCCCGCTGCGCGGGCTGCCCCCGGTTGGCGCGCCCCACTGCTGCTCACCCAGGCACCCGGCACGCCCCCACCTGCTCCCCCGGCGAGCAGGCGCCCCCTCCAAGGCCAGGGTAGCCCGTGCAGCGGGCGGGCAGGCAGCGGAACTGAACGGACAGGCAGCCAATCACACGTAAGTCCCGCCCAGCGTACCGGTTCCTCCCGCTTTAGATACCACCACTGGGTGTGAGCCTGAGGCAATTGGTCTGTTGGACATTGAGCTGCCTCCCTGGGGTGGGTAGGAAGGTAAGGGGTGTATGTTGCTCATCAGGGTACTTGGTTGGACCCAGTGATGCCGGCATATCTGAAACTGGGTAAGAATTTGGTTTGGAAAAACTGAGGGTTCAAATCTAACCTGGAGTTAGGCTGGCCCAAGTCCCTTGTGCTGGCCCAGGACTGTCAGAAATGCACTGTAAAGCACGTTTGGACCAGTCTGGAATCGGGGAGGATGGTACGCCCCCGTGTGTTAAAAATGCAATTGTGACCCACTTCCGGGTTGCGACTATAAAACTGGAAGTGGGTTGCGACTGCATTTTTAACACATTGCGAAGCTTGAGGAGCCCTGTGGGGGTGTCCCTTGGACTCCCCACACCCCCTGGAGGCCAGGGCTGCAAGGGGTAAGAGTAAAATAAGCCCCTTTGCCCATGGCAGCGGTGCGATACTGGGGATTGCGTTGCTCCTTTGCTCCGCCACTACTTACAAGGTTCTCAACTCCCTTGCAGGAGTTTGGGAACCTATATTATGGCCACCATTTAAAAAAATTCTATTCACTGCCCTCTTCAAACGTGTGCTGTCACCAGCTATCAAAAAAGAGGAAGGTGGTCTGCTTGACAGGCTCTTGGGGCAGGGAGTTCCGCAGTGAGTCAGGGCTGCTGCTAGGTGATCCTCCTTTTAGGGGAGACATTGGCAGCGTACGCCGCACATGGAGAGAACCAAACTGGAACAGACGCATGATCAGGTTAGAAAAAGAGTTTGCTGCAGCCTTTGATATTGGGGGAAAAGGACAGCAAAATAGAGCCCTGCTCTGCAGCCATTATTTATGAGGTTGGCAGTCAGGTTCATGGCCCGGTCTTCTCTTGGCAGAAAGAGGTGGATTATTCCAGTCCCGGCACCCCAGAGGCGGCCCACTTGGCAGGCTTCTGCAGTGACTTTTCCAGCAATCCCCTGAGCTCGGAGTGGCTGAGCTGCTCCAGACTGGAGCAACCCGGTCTTATCCGGTTACTGCTAAACAGGCCAGTCAGAGCATGTGTCCTGCTGCTGCTCAGGAGGAGGAGGAGGAGGAGGGGCTGTTGTATCCTACTCCACCCCTGTTCTCTGCCTCCTCCACTGTGTGTCCTCAGAGGCTGCAAGGAGGAAGCTTAATAAGGAATGTCCTGAGAGAGAGAGAGAGAGAGAGAGAGAGCGCGCGAGAGCGCTACTGTGCCTGGTTGTGTAGCCCCTCTGCTGTTGTTATTGGAGAGCAGCCGTCCTCATTTTCCTTCCTCGATTCCTTTCTGCAAGCTAAGAGCACTGGTTGCAGTAGGTGTTGCGTCCGAGCCACAGCTCCTGCCAGGGACTGAAGGCTCTTTTGGTCAGAGGAAGGAATAAATGAAGTCCAAGGCAAATTTACACACACACAAACAAAACTTTATTACAGACTGCTACAAACATTAACAGACATAAGACACAGGCACACCTCTGAACCCCAGAGGTGTCTCCAGGCACAAGTACTTAAGGTTAGGCAACCCACCCCAGGCAACACAACCTCCAGCCCAATCTGGGGGAGTGTTCAGGTGACCCTCCGGACACCGCAGCCGGTTGGCGTTCACAAGATCCAGGGGCCAACAGCCCCCAAACAAGGCTTTCATTGGCCAACAAGCCAGCTGAATGGCCATGAGTTAATTGGCCAGGCAATACTGCACAGACTCTTGCTTAAGTGCTGAGCTGCACCCAGCTGGTGATAATTAGCCATTTTGCCCAGGCAGTTCAGCAACAGCTGGGGCTCTTGGCAGAGGCCAGGAGACATCCAGATGATTTATAGGGCTGGCGCCGGCCATTACAGAAGACTAGCACTATTTGTATCATAACCACTGATGTATGTTTCCTTCTGGGACTGTATTTTATCCTCCTGTAGGCTTTATGCAGCACACTTCTTTTCCACTCAGTCCCATCAGGGATTCCACTCTCCCTGATTCCAAGAGTGGTCCAAACATGCTTTACGGTGCGTTTTTGACACTTTACGTTGTTCCAGGTTAGGATTGTGACCTTTCGGTAACGTGTGAAGTGGCTCTATGTACTTGACGGTCCAATCCAAAGCTGCGCTGGAGCAGTGCAGGCCTGCGCTGGCTCGAGAGGCACCAGGAGCCTCCCCGACGCAAGAGCATGTTTGTGCCCTTGTACCAGGGGAGGCTCCAGCCTCCCCTATGGGTTCTTTGGATCTGCGCCCTCAATTTTGCAGGCACAGGTTCGAGGAAGCTGTGCGGCCCAAACTGGGATTACGCGGCCTCGAGATGAGGCCTTGGATGTGGCCTTATGGCCATATCCCAGGCCCACCCATCCCCGCCCCGAACCACCTTCCTGCCTTCCCAGAACCTCCCCTGCGCCAGTTGAATTCAGCTGGCACAGAGGCGGCTTGGCGCCTGTGCTCCCGGGCTACTGCTAGCGTTGGCCTGGGAGCTCTTAGCGCTGACGCAGGGGTGCCGGTTGGTGCCACCGCTTTGGCGCTATTGACGTAGCGCTGATGCGATGATCTGAGACACAGAATCTCAATGGATCAGCATAGGACCTTGAGGTAGTTTGGGTAGCTTTTTTGAAGGAAGGATGGGGAGCTTGGTGGTAGAGTGCATGACAGATCCCAGGTTTGATCCCCCTGTGCCTATTTAAAGGTTCTCAGGTTGCAGGGCTGGAAAGACGCTCCCCCGAAAAATTGGAAAGCTGCTGTAGGCAATAGCTGTAGGATAGAGGACCAGTCTGGCTTCATATAATGCAACTTCGTGTACTTAGGGCAAATATGCAGTAAACAGTAAGATGACATGTGTTCTTATTTGTCCAGAACAGAATAAGTATATTATTTATAATATCTTGTGATATTCCAGTCTCCTGATTTTTTCCCTGCCCATTAGACATCCAGCCAGTCAAAAACACTCCCTCAGTTCCTCCCAGTTCAATGCTTTAGCTTGCAATAGTTGTTTGCCCGAATTCTGGCATAAAATGTTTGTATCCCTTGCCAACTTCCTATGGTTTTCTAGTTTCAAATAAACAGCAGCTCACACTGATAGCTGAACAACATAACACTAAGTTTTGGCAATTTGCTTAACACACCCTTTCCTCTTCTTATTTATTTTTGTTGGTGCAATATGTTTTGCAATGAGACGTTAACAGAACTTTAATAGTTGCAACTTTAGAGAGATTTTTTATTTTTTATTTTTGGCTAATGACAGATCATAGGAAGCTTTCTCATATTTGGGTGCAATCCTAACCTAAGAGAAGTCCAAATATACTTTGCAGTGGCCTTTGTGCTGGTCAAACTTTGTTGGTCTAATATAACTGTGCCGGCCTAATTGCGCCCTGAGTCAGACCATTCAGGGACAGCCCAGTGGGAGTTGCTGTGCTGCTGCTGCAGTGCAACACTCCCCCCCCCGAAGAAAAATCCAGGAAGAACAATGCAAACACTTACCTTGCTCCTTCCCACTATCCTTTTCAACCAAACAGGAAGTGCAGGCCATGTGTGCAAGTGTGTGCAGGCCCACACTTCCTGTTCCATTCAAAGGAACTACCAGGAAGGAGTTGGATGAGGGGGTAACAAAGCAGATACATTTCCCCCCTCCCAGTCAGCCACCAAAATGGGAAGGCCAGGCTGCAGGTGAAACTGGCCATAGGGGCATTGCCCACTGATTCACCTCAGCAAATGCTCAAAACTCGTATGTTGCTATGTGTTTCATGGCAGGCCTCAGTGCTTATTGCTGTTTGCTTGAATGCAGTAGGGAAGCAGGAGTTTAAAGGGACTGTGCAGAGCAAAAGCAAGTTCAGTGGGTCCAGAAGCAGCTTGAGGTGGCTGTGTCCATGGTGGAGGCAGCAGCAGACTCAGGACTGAAGGGGTACTGTGAATCTGCTGCTCCTCTGCCCCCTGCTGCTTGGCATGAGCCGCATCGTTCCTATCGTGGATGAGTTGGGCGTGCCTGAGATCATTGGCCCATTTTGGTCAGTATAGGGGAGCAGTAACTCTCCAGGGTTTCAGATCAGAATTTGGGTCTGTCCTATCTGAAGACACCAGGGACTGAACCTGATACCTTCTGCATGCAAAGCATGCGTTTGCTACTGACCCACAATCCTTCTCAATGGCTGGGTCTACTTTTAATATTAGCTATGCTAAAAATAACTCGGAGGAAAGAGATGGAATAAATGTCATTTGAAGAGATGTCCCTCCAACATTAAAAATCCCTGGGAAGGGTGTAAAAGATGCCCTTGGTTAAAATGTGAGAAGAACCTTGAATGAAGGGATTAAGAGCATCTGAAACAGTGGTTCTCAAACTGATTAGCACCGGGACTCACTTTTTAGAATGATAATCTATCTCAGACCCAACGGACGTGATGTCATGGCTGGAAGTGCCATCATTGCAGTGGTGTCATCTACTCTCGCGGAGACGGAACGCTGGGCGGGACTTACGTTTGATTGGCTGCCTACCCGTTCGCTTCTGCCATCCTTCCTGCTCGCCTGGGCACCCAGCGCGCCCCCCACCCGTCCCCCCGCGTCCGTCATGGAGCTGGGCGAGCAGCAGTGGGGTGCGGTGACCGAGGGCAGCCCGCGTGGCGGGGGGAAGGCGGCGGAACCGCATGGACTGGGCTGCCAATCAAACGTACGTCCCGCCCAGTGTTCCGTTTCCGCGAGAGTAGATGACACCACTGCACCATTGTGACACCAGAGCCTGCTGCATTCCTGGGAATGCAGCAATAAAATGGGTTATTTCTCAGTCATTTTTCAAAGTGAATCAGAAAGGGAAAAATACCCTGTTTACAACCTTGACACAAGCAAAATAACCACACAGCCCTTCCCTTTCCAGTGTCCCACCTTCCCATATTTTCAATGATGGTTACACTAGGTGCTACGTGAACCACCTGAAATTGGCTCGTCACACACCTAGTGGGTCCTGATCAGTGGTGTCATTCAAATGATTTAGGAACAGGAACTCACTTTTGATTGGCACTTGTCGGGAACCCGGAACCAGCCACGGAGCCCGTTAGGATCCGGAACACCCGTTCTGGTCCGTTCCCCCTGAATGACATCACTGGTCCTGATCCACAGTTTGAGAAACATTGATCTACAGGTTGTAGGGACCATCGTGTTACTTTAAATGGAATATATTGCTTTCAATGCATTATTAAGAGGTGTTCTTAATCGATCAATCAATTGTATTTATATACTGCTTTTCAACCAAAGTTCACAAAGCGGTTTACAGGTAAAAAAATTATAAAGTTAAGACTGGAACTTCTTTTACCAAAAGCAGCTGATTTGGATGAGGACCACGGGGGGACACTCTTTCCCCTGCCTAAAAAATTCCCCCAAGTGTTATTTGCTCTTGCAGCAGCTATTTGGGGACAATAGATGCTTCAGGGGAAAATAAGATCTTTGATGTTTTTTGCAGCAAAATGCCAACGTACCCCTGACTTCATGTTGTGGTCCTAATTAAGGTTCTCCCTTCCCTCCCCATTTTTATTTTTTATTTTTATTTTTTGCTAAAGAAGAGAAGTTACCACCAGTCTGAAGCATTGTTCTTGACTTAATATTGTATTTCAGGTAACCTGCTTTGGTCCTGAAGTAGAACAAGGTGAGAGAGAAGAAGGAAATTCTAATGAGTTGGCTTCTGCTGCCCTCTGCTGAGTTTGAACAGCATCTGAACTGCTCAATGGTCCTTACAAGCTTTTATGACTCCAAACAAAGATTTTCTTTTAGTGCTGCTGGATTGTGGTTTGAGCACAGGGACATGAATCCTCTCTCTATTCCATAAATAGTTTGCAAGGTTTGCTCTTTTTCAGCCCTAATCCTCACGATCTCACTAAGAAACTTCAAAAATGTGCTGCAGATGAAGTTTACAGAATCTCAGTTCTGCTGAGGCCGGGCAGCTTGTGCGCCCACTCATGTGAGTGCATGAGTGCGCTGGGGTGGTGGTGGTGGTTGGTGATAGTCTTCTTTGTGTTTATTGATCCCAAGGCAACTAGGGCTCAGCAAGCTCTCTTTTCCTCTGCGATGCTGAGAAACAGGTGAATTCAAAGGACAATGCTGCCTTTGAACATAAGCAAGAACAATACCAGTAATCCAATGGGGAACGCCTAACTATGGCAGAGCAGCTACCATGTCAGAATGGTAACATACTAGTAATACTTTGGCTATTATTAGTATATAATAGCTAAATATACTCATTTCTTATACAATTGTCCCTATTCACCCCAGCATTGCATTTTTCCTAGTGATGTTTGCTGGTGTTAAATTTATTTATACATTTGCGCGAACCACTTGGTGAACATTATTGTGGGCACAATCCTAACTGGGAGTGAGGCCGGCACAGTTAGGCCAGCAAAGTTTGGCTGGCAGAAGGGCCACTGTAAAGCACGTTTGGCCCACTCTTTGACTCTGAAGGCGCAATCCTACCCAGTGTCGGAATGGTGAGGCCGGCCGGCCAGAGCCATATCCTATGCTGGGTTGGGGGAGCCTGGAGCCTCCCTGTAGCAAGGGCACGTTCGTACCCTTACCTTTGGGGAGGCTCCAGCCTCCCCAATGCGCTCCTCGGATCTGCGCCTGCTAAACAGCAGGCGCAGATCTGAGAAGACCACGCGGCCCGAATCGGGGCCATGCAGCCTCCTGGACTGGCCTTAAGGCCAAATCCAGAGCCTGCCCATGTCCCGCCCTCCCCCCGCCCAGAATCTTCTTCCCCATGCCAATCCCATGCCAATCCCATGTTCCAACTTGGCTACCGACGTTGCGTTGACACTATGATGTAGCATCGGTGCAACGGGCGCCTTAGAATGGCGCTGTGCGAGTGGTCCAAACATACTTTACGGTGTTCCTTGTGCCGTCCAAACTTTGCTGGCCTAGCTGTGCCAGCCTAACTCCAGGTTAGGATTGCACTTTAAATTTAAATATATATTATAAATATTTGAAAATATCCTCAAAAGGAAATGTGCATTCCACATTTAGCTATGCTATTCAGAGTTCTCAATGTACTATAAAATGAATATGCTCCCTACATCAAGACCAACACACCACTATAGGATGTTTCTTTGCTGTATGTGTGCTGAATCAATTAATATTTTAATACGTTTCTCTTGAGAGATGGAAATGCAGACCATACCAGTCTTATGGGATCATTCTACAAAGTATCCCTTTGTAGGGTCCATTCAACTCTAGCTCCATTTTTAAACATGTGGTTAAACATGTGGTTAACCTGGTTTTTTTCAAACAGAATTCTGCCTTTCTGCAATTTTACTGGGTTGCAATCTTTCATAATTCAGGAGAAGCAGTCATTATTCCTTTGCTTCATTTCTGTACACATCTAAACAGTGGTTGAAAGGAGGCTGCCTGGGCCGTAACTGACTTGCTGCTGCATTTTAACTATGTGGTTGCTTCCATGAAGATGCGTAGTTGGGAAGGAGGAATAGAAGGTTTGTTGTTAACTTGTAAATTAAAGCACTGGGGTTACACCAATGACAGGGGAAATGCAATGGAGAAAACATGTTAGATGCAATCATAGTTTTAAAAACAATTCGTGAACATATTACTATTTATTCAAAGCATAGCTAGTTTCTGGCCTCCGTGCAGAGAAGGACCACAGGAGTCGGGCAGGGGATGAGGTGGGAAGGGGGCAGAACTGGGGAAAGGAAGGGAAGGATAAGGCCCAAGCGGGGCTGTAGCTCCCCGCCCTCTTGCGGCGCCCGGCAACGCCTCCCTGCACCCGGAATTGCTCTCTTACAGAGCAGTCCAGGTGCAGGGGGGGCGGGAGGGCAAAAACAGCACACGGAGTCTGCCGCGCGCTGTCCCACTCTCCCCGGAACTACCGGAACGGGGTACCGCCCCGTTCCGGTAGGATGATGCCTCTGCGTGGAACCCACAGCATGTAGTGGTAGCCATTTTGCTACTGCTGCTCCCACAGGAGCTGGGCAGCTCAGGATTGGGTTGTCAGGCAACTACCTTGCTTGCCCTCATAGATGGCCCAGCCCTATTACAAAATAATTGTGGGGCAAATGAAACGGAAACACTCTCCAATGCTATAAATAAGTCTTTTATTAGTTTTAATTCCTTTATTTGAGAAATTCGTATCATGCCTTTCCCCAATCAATCAATCAATCAATCAATCAATCAATCAATCAATCAATCAA
>JAJKFI010000101.1:3201246-3275429 GCA_029204185.1 Lerista edwardsae | reverse complement strand
ATGTCATAGAACCGGTTGTTAATTTATTTGAATCCCACCACTGGATAGGATTGAGTTTATTTAGGACTGTTTTAGGTCTCCTGCATTAAGAAAGGAGATCTCAATTTCCCTGAATTTCTTTTTTTAATATTCAGTTTCTCCTGCTTATAGTAATGCGAAATCAAGGAAGCATGAGACTCATTCTTAACACTAAGCTTTGGGCTCTGATGGTCATAGAAAGAGCAAATCGGAAGAGCCTGTGCATCACAGCAACAGACCTGGAGGACTGTTCTATCAAGGTGTTTCTAATACAGGTAAGAAGAAAGAGAACATTTTTAGAAAACTATAAATAAAATAGCATGGAAGGGGGCTAGGAACCACAGCAGGAGCTAAGTCCTAAAGCTATCCTGGTTTGCTTTTCCCCAGACTGTGCTCTGAAGTAAACCAGTTCCCAAGTCTGGACATAATGTGGAACATAATGCTACGTGAAGTACTCTCTTCCTCTCACACACAAAAGAGGATGTGTGGAATATGTGTGTTGTGGCTTGCATTCATGTATGCCTTTCCATTATGTCTGGATTGAACCAGAGCTGACTAGGGTTGCAATCCTATGCACACTTTCTTGAGAGTAAGCCCCATTGGACACAATGGAACTTACTTCTGAGTAGACATGCGTAGGATTGTGCTCTCAATATTAAACTTACCAATCAGTCAATGCTCATACGATCATATGAATAATCCTTCCACCTTGCTACTTTTCTACATCATCACTCTACTCTCATCCTATGGGGATACGGTGATGGGAAGGGTCCCACTTGCCCTAGTTCTGCTGGAATGCGGTATTTGTGCCTTTAACAACTGTAGGCCTGGCAGAATGATGGCAAGAGTGCCTTTTCCCATCACTACATCCTTATGGCACACAGGTTGAATTGATACCTGTCATGGAGCTGTTAAAAAGCCCAGAGCTTTCCCTAGAGGAAAAAATTACAGTCCTAGTGCAAAATCACAATGGTAAGGTACGTAGATATATTTTTGAATATTGCATTCTTAGGTTATACAAACAGATCAAGAATTCTCTCAGCCTGGGGCTCCTTTCTTTCCAGTAATTCTGACATTTCTTTTCAGTTTCTCAACTGTTCATCGATGAGCTGGAAAACGGTACCTAATGGATTTATGTATTTTATGTGTTGCACAGGCAAGCTCCAATGACACTGGTTCTTTATATGCAGCAATCCACCATCGCCTTATTGCATTGAGGAGCTTCACAGAGCAAGAGTGTGCTACAAACCAGGTGGAGCCAGAGACGGATATTCAGCCACCCAATTGTGACAGCGATGATGAAGAGAGTGAAAAAGTGACTCACTTGAGCAATAATGGATCAGGTAATCAGGGCTCGCCCAAACCACCTGGGATTCTTTGCATGATGGTCCTGCAAGCCCTGAATTTGCAGTCTTCAGGAAATGTTTGCACCTGAGGATGCAGGAAATACTTGCACTTAAGGGGTGGTAGCTTTGCGTCTAAGGGGTGTACGTTTAAGTAAGGGAACAAATGACAAAAGGGCAGAGCAGCAGGCTGGAAACGTGGAGTAGAGTGAGAGGTGGAGCAGCGGGCTGCAGAGCGAGAGGTGGGTGGTTTACTAGCTCGGGGGAGGGCAGCGGGCTCTGGAGAGAAGACTGTGCCATCAACACATATTGCGGCGGCACTCACAAAATAGCTGCTGATGGCGTGCACAATTGACAGCCATTTTATGATAGCAGAACACTGTTCAACTGTCATAACCCCCTTCCCCCACACCCACCCAAACCTAGTTAGGATTAGGCCATTAGTTTGGTTTTAGAGAAGCTTTGGTACCATGGAGATAATTCAGAGCAAGGGTGAAGAAGTGTAAGGAGCATTGTTGTTTGTGTCATGCAGTGACTTCCGCTGTGGGCAAGGCAGGTGAGGCAAAGAACCTTACCTGAGTTCTTTGAAAAGTGCTGCCATCTCTGTGATCACACAAACAGTTACAACCCACTGGCTCTGAACAGGTGGAGCCCATGGGTCAGTGATGGGCAAAGGCGTTTCTACAAGGATGGCAAAGCTCTAGGTTTTGCAGGAAGCCTTACCCTGTCGTGTAAATCCCTCCTCTCCCTTGCTGCTGTAGCCAGTAAGCAACGCCAAGATGTTGCTGTTCCTTGTGAGGATTGGCTAAAGCGGTGCAAGAGAGGAGTGATTTCCACTGCAAGGTAAGGCTTCTTGCAAAACTTAGAGCTTTGCCATTCCTGTAGAAACGCCACTGGTGATGGGATCAGTTAACGACTCAGGGGAATGCTGGGCGGGCAGCAGGAAGGCTGGGCGGGACTTCCGGGTGATTGACAGCCTGTCCGTTTCGGTCCGCCGCCTGCCTGCCCACCACACGGGCTGCCCTGGCCTCAGAGGGGGCGCCCGCTCGCCGGGGGGATGGGTGGGGGCCCCCAGGTGCCAGGGCACGCAGCAGCAGGGCACGCCACCTGGGGGCAGCCTGTGCAGCGGGCGGGCGGGCAGCGGACCCGGACGGACGGGCTGTCAATCACCCAGCAGTCCCGCTCAGCCTTCCTGCTGCCCACCCAGCGTTCCCCCGAGTCGTTAGCTGATCCCATCGCTGCCATGGGTTGTAAGTCTTTGCAGGATCACAACCACTGCAGCACCAGTGGCTACATTTTTTAAAGAACTGTGGTAGGCCACTTCTTTCTCACCTACCATGCCCCCCCATTGGAGCATGGTTGGCTTATGTAGACTAGTTCCATATGTTGGGTGTTTTTTCCCCCCCTCACATATTTTTACATTGGCTGATCTTTGCCTGCTTTTCCAAGTAAGCCTAGCGCTGAAGGAATGGTAACAGGGCTACACTGAAGTCAACATTAACCTCTGACACTCCCCAGATATTTGACTAAACACTCTGTCCTTTCTTAATGACTATCTCCCTTTTCTCACGCTTAGGCATGAGTTTCATTGAAATGAAAAGGAGTTATTCAAGGGTATTGCTAATAGCAAGGGTTTTTTATTTAATTATCTTTGTTCCTCTTTTCTGTTGTGGTCTAACAATATTCTGGAGATATTTTCTTCTCTAAACATAAAATAAGACAAGCACTTTTCTGAATCTGTCTTACGTAAACTTCCTTCATTATAAAACTAGATGTGAAAGTGTGATCCTATTTTTCCCTTGCAGGGGAACAAATACAGTAATTTTGAACATTTTAATAAATGTGCTAAAATGCTTCACTTTTATGCAACAGCCCTGTTCCAGAGAAGCAAAGGAATATAGCAACAATTACACTTCTAGCACTTGCTTGATTCTGAAAAAAAAAAAAAAAAACATGTATGAGAGATTTGGAAGCAAATTCTACGTGGCACTGAAGAGGTGGTGTTCACTGGGAGGGGGGAAGCAAAAACACCCATTGTACATGTGCAAATCTCTTCATGGGTGTAAACTGGCTTGCTGGATGAAGAACAAAAATGAAAGTTATTTTTCACATAATTTATTTATTATGTTAAATTTATTTATGTATAGGATGGTGTATGCATTCATGTGTGTCCGCCAATGTAGTACTGCATCAGCTCAAATTTTCACATATGTATAATTGTCGCAAATATATGGTATGTGCATGTGAGAGAGATGGATTGTCTTAATCCATCAATTTTCAGTGCCTTTCTGTTTACCTTATAAGAGTCCCCAGAATGTGAAGGCCATCTCCAGTAGAGGGCTTAATCTTCCCCACAACTCTGTCTGATCAGCCTTACCTTGGGCTCTTGACTGTGCCTTGGCTTCCATATGAGATGGACAGAGCAATCCTAACCCCCCTGGGACAATGCAAGCCACTTATGTCAGGTGTGCAGTATTGCGCATGTGCCGTAAAATACATGTACGCTAGCGCAAGAATTGCTAGGCCAATGCAGGCAACTGCATCAACCCAGTACTGCCACCATGACTGCCAGATACGCTCTCAGACTGCCCCACACTGGCCAAGTTCACTCTTAGGGAACAATCCTAACTTAGAGTTAAAGGTAAAGGTTTCCCCATGACCAAATGGTCTAGTCATGACCGACTGTAGGGGGCGGTGCTCATCTCCGTTTCTAAGCCGAAGCGCCGGCGTTTGTCCTAGGACAAAATTCCGTGTTCATGTGGCCAGCATGACTATAGGAAGGTGCTCGGAATGCCGTTACCTTCCCACCGAAGTGATACCTATTTATCTACTTGCATTTTTACATGCTTTGAACTGCTAGGTTGGCAGGAGCTGGGACAAGTGACGGGAGCTCACTCCGTCAGGCGGTCTTGAACTGCCAACCTTCTGGCCAGCAAGCTCAGTAGCAGCGATTTAACCCACAGCACCACCATGTCCCAACTTAGGGCACAAATTCTTTGCAGTGGTGCAGGAGTGTTGCAAATTCACAGTTAACTGCATATGCATCACTCACAGGGCGCAATCCTAACCTGGAGTAAGGCCCGCACAGTTATGCCAGCAAAATTTGGCTGGGACAAGGGACACCATAAAGTATGTTTGGACCACTCTTGGAATCAGAGAGGCCAGCACATAGACATGTGCCATCCTCCCTGAGAGTGGTCCAAATGTGCTTTACGGTGGCCCTTGTGTTGGCCTAACCAGGCTAGAATTGCACTCTCAGAGTCAAGGAGACTGGCACATGGAAGTGCACCAGCCTCCCTGACCCCAAGAGTGGTTCAAATTAGGACTGCGCTCTCAGCTTTTTTCTTGTCTGAATAAGGATCCACCTGTTCTTGGGCCTAAAGTCTTGCCTTGTATTGGTGCCATTCCTGTTTTTCTGGACTTAATTTTGATCCTGTTTCAAATAGCTTAGAGAACTGAGCATTGCATTTTCAAATTGTAAAAATGCCATGAGCTTACCATTTCCCCCCATCCCATCTTAAATAACATCGGCTTCAATCAGCATTTATACAGAACATAATCCCTTTGAAAAACAACAATAATTCTGACAATTCCATGTGACTTTCCAGAGGAAGATCATAAAAGGCTACAAAATGTTTACACAGTTGAAGGTAACATCCAATCTGAGTAAGGGTGCCAGCTTGCAAGTTAAGCAATCATGTTGACTAGCAAAGACCTCTGACACAAATTCAATAAGAACAGCTAAAGGTCAGTAAGCAATGATAACTCAAAGCTCACAGTCCATGGAGAACATCCATGCTGTGGGACAAATTTCATTCATTTTGATGGACTTTTCAGTGATGTATGCGCATGGACTTGCTTGGTGCACTAGTAGTAGTGGAGAGACATTCTGATGCGCTTTCATCTCTAATTATGAGACAAAAACAAGGATGTTTTCAAAAAAGCAAAAATATTTAATGCTGTGGTAGGGTTGCCAACTTTTTTTGAAATTAGGTTCTGTGCCTTTTGCGGTTTAGTTCTATGTCAATCCAAAATCATCTAAGTTTTCCCGGTCAATTCATCTTCGTGTATCAGGAAAAGTGTTCCCAGTTAATTCTGCCCATTATTCATTTGTTAAGATTTTGACCTTCTGTCTAAAACAGTGGCTCTCAAAGTCATACTCGGAGGTTGAGAACCACCCAAGTATTTATTTTGAAAAATTTATATTTGGCCTTTCTCATGCTAAATACCCAAGGCAGCTTACAAAGCTACATAAAAATTACAATGTAACACAATAAGTAGAAAACAACAAAAACAAAAGCTTTGAAAACATTGATTTTAACATTAAACAAACACATACACAAAAATATTTGCAGGGTATTTGCACAAAAAATATTTGCATGGGTGTGGATGGGAGCAGGGTAGTGACAGTGACACAGCAACCAGTGCTATCAAGGGGTTTGTTTGTTTTTACATATCTGGGGCGGGGGGCAGCGCTGGCCTTCCACAGGATGCAGGGGCCTTGCAGACCCCTCCGATCTCCTCCATAGCTGATTTACAAAGCTCTTATCACCAAAGGGTGGCCATCCCATTATCTAGATAGGCCAGCGAGTGAATCCAGGGGGCGGGGTTAGCTGTGACGTAAATATACCCACAACAATGCTGATTCCAATGATTTCCAATGGGTTTTCGCATGATGTTTCGGGCTGAATCGTTTACTCCTGAAGCAAAAACTTACCAAAATAACAACATGTGATCGTGGAGAAACATCAGTGGTAACCTAATTATGAGTTAATATGCAATTCCAAGGTATAATTCCGCAGAATTATATTACTGAACATACCGGCGGCTGTGAAGGGGACTGAGGGAAGGAAGGGGGCGTGGCCCAATCACAAGGCGCTCGCTGATTGGACGCTGGGAGGAGGGAGGAGGGATGGGAAAGGGGAAAAAAGGGGCGGAGTTATACCCGGAAGCTTCAAGTTTGTGACGTCATGCCCTCTCTAGTGATAATTACTCTATGCTTATCACTTATCTAAAGCTACTTCCTGTTTTCAAACAGGAAGTAGCTTCTGAAAAAAATACTTCATAAAGTTTAATGACATCATATGTTTTACAGAATGCTGCTGTTCATTATATGGGTTAACCTATGGCTATACGTTCTCTTTCAGATCACTCTCAATTGATCCGCAGACAGCCTGTGGTCTGTTCGTGACAATTTACCACCTCTGATCCAAGCTGAAAGAATGGAAAACCTTACTGAAATACTCTACATGTTCCCATCAGCAGTGAGCATCAGGAACAACAGCATCAGCATTTGATTTTGACTATGCTCGTCACAGCATTTGCTATGACTTTGGGACAGAGATTCATTTTTTCAACTAGTATTTAAGTATACATGAAAAATGCACTTTAAAGGTCTCAGTCATCGTTCTTTTCACTCATCCAAGAATTTAACAACAGTTCTTTCAGAAACATTTTTTTTAAGTGGCAGGTTTTGAAATGAATTGGCTTTAAGGACAATTGTCAAGGAAAGGATAATCCTAGTCCAGGTTCATTCATTCATCATATTGATGGGACTCATTGACCTATGAATTATTGAATATATTATTTCTATATCGATTTATCAAGGACTGTCCATAAAAACCTACATAATATCCACTTTGGACATGGTTGTTACAATTTTTTTTTATGTTCAGAATCTTATTTTCAGCAACTGATATTTCTGCTCACGTTCTTTGTGCATGGCAGCTTCTTTTAGGTCACCATGTCTTCCAACAAATACCATCTAGATGTAGAAACAGATGATTTTGGGTCTGGAGGATGCACAAAACCCTGCTTTGTGCCCAGTGGTGTCATTCAAATGATTTAGGAACAGGAACTCACTTTTGATTGGCACTTGTCGGGAACCCGGAACCAGCCACGGAGCCCATTAGGATCCGGAATGCCTGTTCTGGTCCGTTCCCCCTGAATGACATCACTGCGCCCCCCTAGGAATCCGGAGTTGCTCCCTTTAACCCTCTGAATGCCGGCCAACCAAGAAGAAAAGCTCTTTGCAGAGGAATTGGGAGTGGGGAGGAGGGAGAGTGAAGTGGGCAGAGTCAGCCCTAATTTTAACTAGTGGAACTGAGTTCCCCCGCGTTCCCCCTGCATGACATCACTGTTTGTGCCCATATCTGTGTGGGAAAGACTGCATGCCTGTCCCAAAGGGGTCCCTCATCGCTTTTGACTTGGCCATTGCATCAGTTGTGATAGTAGTCTGATTTGGGCCAAATATCTAGATATGCAGTATGTTAAAATAATCTTATTTAAATAATCTTTTCCTTTGTAAAATAAACTGTATTACTGGATAGTAATAGGAAGCTAATCCGGTTCTGCTCAAAATTGCATTAGGCGCTTTAATGCAGCCTATTGTGACCATTGGGTTATTCCTCAGGTTTTCAAGTCAGCAAGCAACAAGTCAGTAATCATTGCAAATGTGATTTGTTACCATTTTGCCTGCATTAAATATATTTATGCATTAAATATAATTATGTAGACAGATATTTTGCGTGTGCAAAGGGATGCACCAAAAATCCTTCCAGAAACTTTGCCTTACCTGTGTGAGCTATTCTACTGCCAAAAGTAATAGTTTTATTATTAACTACATGCAAACTTAAAAGCTATCTTGTTTGCTAATAATATAACTCTCAGTCTAGCACACACAAAAGTCCAGAGTACAGTATGTCCAAACCTCCAACTAATAATTCTATTAGCAACTAAATGTGTAAGGGCTTAGAAAAATATTTCATCATTTGCTATCATTTGCTGATGTGTTGGCCTACCATGTGTGGCCTATTTTTTGATCTGAAAGTATTTGTTCCTCCTGTTACAGAGATAATTTCTCATGTGTAAAGTGTTTTTGTAATATAAAAAGGTCACTCATCCTCAAACTTCTCCACCTGGGATAGGGGCTATATTTGCTGCATTTTTCATATAAAGAATCGCAGGTGTTATCCACAACCCTTTTATCTCTTTATAGTCAGTCTTGTTAATCACTCAGTTGTTCCTTTTGGGAAACTGTGGGCTGTGGTTTGAATCTGGGAAGGGTTTGAACTAGATCCGTTTGAGTCCTTGGACAAGAAACCTTATCTCAGCAAGAGTGCACTGCTTGGGTGCCACATTTGCCATCCTTCTTCCACCATCCTTGTTGGCCTCCCTTGTCCAAGTCAAGCAATTTCTCTTGGAATCTTGCCTGTGATTGACATGTCGGTCTTTGCCTTGGAGGTGTTGTGCCTCCCCCTCTGCTGCCATCAAGAGGTATTGGAGGTATTCTCCAACTATTCTTGATGCAAGGGTAGCATCACCTGGAACGTTGCCTGATGCCATCTCAGGTCAGCTGCTTCTTGTGCTACCAAAACAAAACAACCATGTCCCTTGTACGCTGCTGTGAAACCTGGAAACCAGATTTCATGGCAGTGTGCAAGAAGCACTAGAAAGTTGGGAGTGGGAAGCAGATCACTGAGTGGGAAGCAGGTCATTATGCCTTGCATTGGTGACAAGTTGGAGGGAGGCGGCAGTGGCAGATTCAGAGAGAAATGTGCCTTGAATCCACCACCCTCTCAGACCCCCCACAATCTGCTGCTGACGCAACCCACATCAGTTGGCTACACGGATGGACTCCAGCTCCTGCCTGACCTTACCAGCTATTAGCAGAATTTGTGAATTAAAAAAAAATAGTGACTTGTTCAAGTTATCCAGGAATTCTATAACTGTGCTGGGTTAGAACCAGTGGTGTCATTCAAATGATTTAGGAACAGGAACTCACTTTTGATTGGCACTTGTCAGGAACCCGGAACCAGCCACGGAGCCCGTTAGGATCCGGAACGCCTGTTCTGGTCCATTCCCCCTGAATGACATCACTGCCTTCGCCCCCCTAGGAATCTGGAGTCGCTCCCTTTAACCCTCTGAGTGCTGGCCAATCAAGCTCTTTGCAGAGGAATTGGGAGAGGGGAGGAGGAAGAGTGAAGTAGGCGGAGTCAGCCCTAATTTTAACTAGTGGAACTGAGTTTCCCCGCATTCCCCCTGCATGACATCACTGGTTAGAACCATGCTCCACCAAGTTCAACTCATTTCACTAGGCTACTGAAACAATTCATCTTCCTCAATGTTTGACATGTAATTGCTGAAGTATTAGTAATTTACCTACAACAGCTAAGAGCAGTGGTTCCCAAAGTGTGGGTCGCAACATACCACTGGGAACTGAAACTGAGCCATTAAGGCGAGTGGCCCGGTTTAGGGTGTCCTGACAGCACTGCAGCCATCGTGGTGCTGTGAGCATCCGGAGGCTTTAGCATTTACCTGGGGTCGTGCTGGTGTCCAGAAGGGTCTGGGAGGCCTGTAGCCCCTTCTGCAGGCCTCCCCAATGCTTCTGAAAGCCTGAAAGGTATGTGAAAAGCACTTCCGGTTTTCTTTATAAATTTATTTTTTAAATTTTATTCATAAAAAGTGTCTTAAAAGATGATTTTATGCTGAGCCACAGTGTCTTTATTGAACTGTCACCTTCAAAGTCAGACACATATTTCATGTGTAGGAAACAGCAATTACAAGGACCATCAAGTTCTAGGAGTTTTAACACACAAGCCTGGTTGTATAATTAACCAAAAATTCACGCTTGCAAGGAAAAGAGCTGGCTAAAGATGAACCTTGGCAAGATGGATGTGATGCTGTTAAGCGTCTACTCATCTTCTGTGATAAACTGTTACGGTAGTCGACCACTTTGGAATCAATGCAAATGGCCATGATAGTTGAAATAGCAACAGCAAATTTTGACAGTTTTACCTCAACAGATTATATCATTTTTCTCTTCCTCAAAACTATCACCTATATTTAGCAGATGACTCCAGACCTATTTTTGAACAGTTCCTATAAAAATGCAAAACCATATGCCATGTAATAAGTTTCAACTGTTTGCAAAGCATAGCAGCCAACCTATTAAGCAACAGGTCATAGTAAGAATGTTGCCCCATAGATTCTCTTTGTACTGTTCACCTCACCTTGTCCACCCAGTCAAATTCTTCAAGGTGTGCAACTCAGCAGTTTAAGGCCTGCAGTAGGTGAAGAATCTGAACACGTGGCACATTTCTAACGTATGATACGCTGGCCCACGAACAGATTTTATTTATGCAAATAATGAAATGATTAACAAGTGTTGGGAAGGGGCATGCTGATGGAATATGTTTTATAAGAACCAGAGTATGACATAGGCTGTGCAATCCTAACCTGCGCTGGAACAGGCTGGCCGGCTGGCCTGTGCTGTTTCCAACGCAGATTCAGTGCCTTGAGAGCTCACTGTGGGACAAGGGGACATTTGTTCCTTTACCCCGGGGTAAGCCCCAGTTGCCCCGATGGGCCTGCTTGGATCTGTGCCTGCTGCTTAGCAGGCGCAAGTCTGAGCATGCCCCTATGGCCCAAACCAGGGTTGCATGCAGTGATGTCATTCAGGGGGAACGCACCAGAACCGGCGTTCCGGATCCTAATGGGCTCCGTGGCTGGTTCCGGGTTCCCGACAAGTGCCAATCAAAAGTGAGTTCCTGTTCCTAAATCATTTGAATGACACCACTGGTTGCATGATCTGGGGAAAGCGGTTTGGATGCAGCCTAATGGCAGCATATGGACTGCTCCCCCTCCAAGGGCCAACCCCGCCCTGTTCCGCCCTCCCCCCAGAAAAACCCCTGCGATGGCCAAATGTGATATTGTTCACATTGGCTTAAGGCTGGCCCTGATTGCATGGTATAATCGCCCAAATGCAAACAGAATTTGTACAGTACTTAGTGTAAAGCATAGAGTTACATCTGAACGTAACATTTTGGGGGAATTCAGCCACAATGTTTTAACAAGATCTGATTACTACACAGATAATCTGTTTCTTCTACAATCTTTATGTAGTACAACAGAATTTTTATACAGTATATAAAAGTAAATAGTTGGAAGGATGAAATAGCTAATGGTTAATATATGGAGTGGCTGGTTGCTTATTATTATTTTTCCTGGAAACATACATTTGTGGGAAAGAAATCCTCCTCAAAGCATAAAGGCTTTTATGAGTAGATAAAGTATTTATCTGAGTATTCTGAAATCCAGACATTTTGGCCAAGAATTTTTTTTTTTAACTTTGTGTAGAAAGAAGTTCTTGTGCTCATTCCTATGTACAGGCTATAAGTAGGGGTGGGCTTTTTGTTGTTGAAAACCGCTTTTTGGGTGTTAACAACCGCCTTTTGGCGGTTTAAATATCTGAATAAAAACACAAAACACCGCATTTTGGTGTTTATTTTCCAGAAATTAAAATCGATAACTTCCAATTAGAAATAATACTGTGGCTGCATCTGCTGATACTATATCACCTATATCATCTACCTAGTATACTTTTAAAGCATTTAAAATTAATAAAAATGAGAACTTGGATTGAGAATGTAGAATAAAAACATGTAACACCGCAACTTGCTATTTTAATTAAGAAATTTTGGAAAAAATATCACCAAAACACACACCCCTACCTATAAGTTCTATTCTCTGCTCTGTGGTGTGTGACTATACAGTTATTGCTGAAAAATGTCAAAGACACTGTAATGGGTAACTGTGAAAAGAGCAAGAGGAAGCAGTTCTTATTATATTTATACAATTATTCCAAAATCCAGACAAATCCAAAATCCATTTTCCTGTCCTAAGCAGTCCAAATAAGGGATTCTCAACCTGTAGTTATCATCAATCAATCAATCAATCAATCAATCAATCAATCAGTACTTATATACCGCTTTTCAACACGAAGTTCACAAAGCGGTTTACAGGCAAATAGTAATAATAAAGTTAAATGGCTCCCTGTCCCAAAAGGGCTCACAATCTAAAAAAAGGCAGACCGCCAGCAACAGCCACTAGAAAGACTGCGCAGGGGTGAAGAGGGACAGTTACTCTCCCCCTGCTAAATATAAGAGGAACACCACTGGAAAAAGTGCCTCTTATCATTCATACAAGAAGACAAAATACAAGGTGTGCATTGGCAAAAAGAAAAAAAGCTGATTTTTTTTAGTCTGGACAGATTCACATATATTTGCCTCTAGAAATATTGTTGTAGTGTTAAGACAATTTTTCAGAGAACTCTATGTAGCCACCTGCAATTCAGGAGTCACATCTAAGTCATTAGTTTTCAAACGTTTTAGCACTGGGACCCACTTTTTAGGATGATAGTCTGTCTGGGACCCACAGGAAGTGATATCATGGCTGGAAGTGCCATCAGCGTGATGCTAGAACCTGCTGTTTTCCTGAGAATGCAGCAATAAGCTGGGTTATTTCTCAGTCATTTTCACTAGCAAAGTGAATCAGAAACAAAAAACGTTATTTACAACCATGACAAAAGCAACATAACCACACAGCAGTTCCCCTTTCCAGCATCCAACTTCCCATATTTTTAATAAGGGTGCCCGAGGTGCTTCACAACCCACCTGAAATTGGCTCATGACCCACTGATGGGTCCTGACCCACAGTTTGTTAACCACTGTCTTAAGTGATGTTGCAGTTAGTGGGATCCTGGAGTACACTTCTCAATTTGTGCACTACTTCACTAGAACCCTTAAAAATACTGCAGCCTCATTGGGCAATCATGTTGGTGCCAGAGTGCATTTTGAATTATTCCTGTGGACCAATCTGATGGATACATGAGAGCAGAGCAGGTAGAAAACATTTTGCTAGTGCCAAAATTGGAAAATTCCTGAAACAAATTCTTCACTCACATAAAAAGCAAGGTTGCACTCCTGTGCACTTTTCTTTCCAAAATAAACTGTATTATTGGACAGTAACAAGCTGCTAATCTGGTTCTGCTCAAAATTACATTACAGCTTTGATGCAAACTAATGCAAACACTGGATGCAATGCAAACTAATGCCCCAGGGCGGAGAGCAATTTGCGTTAAATGTGGCTGGATTTACTTCCAAGTAAATATGGCTACGATCCAGCAAATGCGGTGAGGATGTGTCTGGTGACGTAGAACTGCCCTACCAGAATTCTTTGAACCGTGCCCCACTGCTGGAATCACGCAAACACTTACAACCCCGGGCTGAAGCCCATGGGTTGTAAGAGTTTGCAGGATCACAGCCAGTGCAGCAGCAAAACTTTTCAAAGAACTATGGTAGGGCAATTCTGCCTCGCCCTCAACAGACACACCCTCACCGCATGTCGCTGATATCAGTCTGGATAGGTCACACACTCTTACTCTGCCTGTCTTGCACCCCTAATTAATTTTCCAGCACTGACATAGCAGTGCCAATGGGGTATGTGCTGCATCCTGCAGCGGGGCATTCATGGAGGTCTCCTATTTCTTCCCTTATATTAACACGGGGCTGCATTGTCCTTACCCCAGTGCTGGAACGTTGGTTAGGAATGAGCTCTGTTCTAGCTTGAATAAGTCTGAAGCCTAGGGCACAATTATTTGGGAGTAGAAAGTCCCACTCAACACAATGGGACTTATACAAAACCGGGCTGCAAGGAAGGCTGCTGGTTTATGCTTACTGTACTTACTTTAGAGCAACGCCCACAGAACACAGTGGGACTTACTTCCAAGTAAGCACGCACCGAATTGGGCGACGAGACTCAGCCCATTCTATGCACGTTTTCTAGAAGGAGATTTCACGGACTGCAATGGGACTTGCAGCACAATCTTATGCATGCCTACTCAGGAGTAAGTCCCATGAAATACTACGGAACTTACTCCCAGCTAAGTATGTACAGGATTGCAACCTCCCTCCCTAGTACGCATCCACAGAATTGCAGCCTTGAACCTCGCGGACAATTCCGCCTACCCGTCTATCGATCATTTTCCCAGTACGGCCAAATGGGTTGCAAAACAGCCGCTGCCTGCAGCGCATGCGCACACCCTTTATTGTGTCAGAACCGTGTCAAAGAGAAACCTACAGCCTGCGCCACCTCCGATTGGTAGAAAACCGCGCAGGAGGCGGCTCGATGTCAAAGCTCGCTTCTATTGGGTCCACCGGACCCCGAGCAAATGGGAGCGGGAGCTTTGCTTTGATGGAAGAAAGGGCGGGGGTGAGAGAGCGCGCGCGAGAGAGCGAGGAAGGGGCGTGTCCTCGCTGCGGATTGGTGCTACAAGCGCCGCGCTTGCGCAGGACTGCCTTAGCCCTTGCTCAACTCGGTGCCGCCCCCTTCCACCCCCTCCTCCCAACGGCGCGGATGGGGTCGGAGCGCCCTGACGAGGAGCGCGCGCGTCGTATCGGGGCTGTGTGGCAAGCTGCACGCTGGTCCGCGTGAGGCGCCGCCCCTGAGGGGAGGCTGTCGCTGCCGTGCCTGCTTCTCCCGCTTTCCCTCGCGGGCTGCGACGGCGGCGGCTGGAGGGCACCCCCGGGCCAGGCAATGACCTGCCTCCCGACTTACCTGGGTGGCGGCAATCCCTGCGCCGCTCTCCGCGCCCTGCTCAAATCCCCGCGGCGGCAGCAGCAGAAGCAGCACCTCTCCTTGAAGCCCAGCCCCCTTCGCCTCGTCCAGGCGCCCGCCGCCGCCGCTGGGCTGCCCTTGCCGGCGCTGGCGTCGCGCCGATCGCCCTCTCCCCCCTCTCCGCGGAGCCTCAGCACGGACGTTTCCACCGAGCCCCCCTCGAAGGTCGGCGGCGGCTTCCGCCCTGCACGGGTGGTCGTGGTGGCCAAGACGACCCGCTACGAGTTCGAGCAGCAGCGCTACCGGTTCGCGGGGCTTTCGGAGGAGGACCTAAAACAGCTGGTGAGTGGCGGCCTCCCAGGTGCGGTAGAGCCTTGCGGTGACTGGTTAGACTCCGCCGCTTTAGGCAGCAGGTGCTCAGTCAGACGTGTATCCAGGATATGCTCTTTCATGCTGTTCAGCCCACTGCAGGAACAAGGGTGGGCTAAAATCTTTTTTCTTGATATATAGACATCAGAGAGAGTCGTAAAGGTAATCAATCAATAGGTCCTTATATACCGTTTTTCAACAAAAAGTTCACAAAGCGCTTTACAGGCAAATAGTAATAATAAAGTTATTTATCTTCCCTGTCCCAAAGGGCTCACAATCTAAAAAAAATGCAGAACACCACCAGCAACAGCCACTGGAAAAGACACTGCACAGGGGTGAAGAGGGACCATTACTCTAAATATAAGAGGAACATCACTTGAAAAAGCGCCTCTTGCTCAGTTAGCAGGGATCAAGCCCAACTCCCTGCCATTGCAAGCTGTCCACAACCACAACATCCCTTATCCAGCTTGTGCTTAAAGGCCTCAAATGATGGAAGGTCTGATACCTTCCAAGGCAGATTGTTCCACTGCTGAATTTCTTTGTAACTTTTAGTGAAATTTCCCTCAATATACAGTCAGGCCCCTTATATGCAAATTTGTTATATGCTAATTTACTTACCTGTAAGTTCACATCTGCAAGGGGCAAAATTGCTACTTACCTCATTCCCTGTATCTTTGAGCTCATTTTCCACTATGCAGAGATCTTCCAGAGGCTGCAGGAATCTTCAGAATGTTACTTGCGACCAGCATTGACTTATTTAAAATGGTCGGAAGCGTCTGCTGACCTTGTTTAAGGGGTCCATGCTGGTTGCAGGTGTCATTCTGAAGATCCCTGCAGCCTCTGGAAGGTTTTTGCAGCCCTCGGAGATCTTCTGGCACTTCCTGTTGCACTCTGCTGGCTTCTTGAGGGTCTCTGCTGGATTCTTCTGATGGCAGATAAGGTACCCCTCACACCTAACCCCTTGATCCCATGAGATCAGTGGTTCACTGTCTGCAAATTTGCTGTCTGTGATAATTTCCAGGGACCTAATCTTAGCGGATAATCAGGACTGACTGTACTTGGAATTCACATTTACTAAAATGTAACCCACAGAGATGTTCAGTGGCTCTTCTTAGTAAGTATGCATAAAATTACAAAAGCTTGTATCACAATGCAATTGTCAATTACAACTCCCAGCAACCTCTGAAGTGGGATCTTGCCCCAAAAGAATTGACCACAGGAAATTTGAGTCATCAAAGTGCCCCATGATTTTTTGTGTTTTGAAGTATATTATATGCTCCATATAACAACTATATATATAACATATAAAGGATTTATTTAAAAGGGTTATAAGCTGCTTTTCCAGAAGCTCAAAGCAGTGTGCAATAAATAAAACAATTTAAAATAACTAAAAATAGTATATAAAATACATAAAATATGAAAACCAACTAACAATGATACAGAGAAGTGGACAAATGTTTAATATAAGCTGAATAACCCATAAAAGTAGCATCAAATAACAAAAAGCGTTCATCAATAGTTAAGGAAAATGGTCACCAGGGGAATTTTCCTTCCTCAAAAAGCTACTTGGATTAAGCTATTTCATTCTGCTGCAGGTATGACTCAAGCCTCTACATATGCTGTCACATGGTCTTTTAACACAGGGAAGTTAAATCTTATAAGCACATGTTTTATGCAGTATACAGATCTGACTCTTCAGTTGTTGCTCAGGGAAATTCTGAGGATTATAGAAAACCTTTGCCTTCTTGCTGGAGGTCTTTCCCTATCCCCCCCTTCTTTTATGATTAGCATTTGTGATGACTGAACAGATTGCAGTTGAAATTAGAAGTATGAAGCAAGCTGTAATACAGGGGAAAAAACACCTTTACCTGAACTGAATCCCTTTCTCCTGATCCCCGTGTCTATGTCCCATCAACAGGCATGCAAGAGATTGAAGTAGGTATCTATGAGCTTTCCTTGGTTCAAATGAGAAATAAAAATGTCTGAATATTAGAAAAACCATGAATATTTACTAGAGAATGCTTCTTGGGCTATTTTTTTTAATTGAGTGTCTAAATGCCAGAACTTCTGATAGTGTTTGATCTAGCTCTATGTGTTTTAGATGTCATGTGCACCTTTCTGAAGGTCCCTCAAGTGATCTTCTGTGATTAAGGCCAAACTATTTTTTTACTTTCCAATATGAAGATGCCCCTCTTTTTTCCTGGATGGGGAGAAAAATGTGAAGACTGTACTTGAACAGAAAATCAGCTTATGAAGAAAACATTCAACTTAATACCCATCTCAATACCCATACCCTACCCCCTATTATGACCTCCCTCCCTCATTCATCTTTTTGATCTTTTTAATGAATACATCAGGGAAAATGTGTTTTCCCACAATTGTTCTTGTGTCAGAAGGCTGTTCATATGAGGCTCATTGGTTTCAAGAAATTTAGGACTGAATCCCAACCTTGTACTTTGAGAATGGAAGCTCCTTTAATTCATCCATCTACACGAACTTGCCATCTTACGCTCACATGACCTGGAATAGGTGGCATGGGGCAGTGCTGGAGAACTATACAGTGTAGAAGGAGCAGAAGTGAAACAGAAAGGCAGCCCTGAAGACGCTGTTTAAACAGTATAAATGGTTTACATGTCAATTTATGTTATAATAGTGTGGATCACTGTTTAGGAAATATATAAAATACCGACTGGAAACACTGATCATCAAAGAACAAGGTAGTTTAAATTGACTGCCATGTGGCTAGTTTGGAGTGCACTTGTTTCTGGTTTAAGCATCTAGTTTTTTAGTTCTGCTGAAATTCAGTCTTTCCAATTTTTTCCTTGCCTTCTCAGACTGCCGTATACAAACTGTATGCTGTAGGTGGGGCAGCGTATATTTCCCTTCCAGTTCCGCCTACTTTTGTTTGGACGTGGTTCTTCAGATGCACTATTGCTTTTGTCTAGGCTTCAGAACAACTTGCTCCTGTAAAATAAGTAGTTTGCTTTGGAGCAGTGCTTTCACCCAGTCATCAAAGCTTTGGTTGCTGTGCAGTAGGGCCAAGTTTCTGTGTGTGGGAAATACAGCAATGTTAAGCTCATACTTGTCATTCTAGTCAGCTTCTTGCCCTGATTCTCACATGGTGGTAGAGGGGATTGTGGTGGCAGCTTTTAAAATCATAACTACAGGTTACATTTAATTATATTACATGTTTCATGCACAGGATACCTTGGATACATGGGCAGTGGTTTCCAGTCCGTGATTTTAATTCCATTCTGCTAGGTAGAAAAATGTTTTTCCTACAGCTTTAGAAGTTTGGTAATACACTTTAGTTTCTATTTGTGTGAACTGAATAAATAAAACTAATACTTTCAAACACTGGTTTTCAATCTTTGAATCTTTCTGATGTTGTGCTTAATGGTGTTCCATAACATAACAATTAGCATGAACGGAGAATGCTAATTCTCAGTAGTGAGAATTCTTCCCTTATCCTGTTTAATGTTAGCAGAACAGGAATGGGAAGGGGTTTTTCATAGACTTACAAATGGAATGTATAATTGCCTCCCTTAAGCATTTGGGGGATACTTGGTGGGATTTTTTCTCCCAACTCTTATCCTTTAGAAAACTCCCAACTCTTATCCTGTTGTAGAAAATACTACAGAAATTTCAGTTTATTTTCTTTCTGAGATTATGCTTCCACAATGGTCAGCCAAGATCTCATACAAACATACCTGGCAACAGTAAAGCAAGGTGGATAGGTTGACTTTTGAAATGCTGCAAGGCAAGTTCTACTTGGGCAGAAGATTTAGCCGAGAGGGTTAATGCCTCCGTTTGCCCGAAGATAACACCTGAAGATCTCAAGGTCGTGAGCTGGGTCGAGCAGCAGACCTTGGAAACTGCAGCTGATTAAAAAAGCTGAGTTTCAGCTGCCTCGTGGGAGGAGGAGTGTGCTGAAATCAGCTGCATCTCTGGTGGCAGCAGGGAAGCCTCATCAGCCAGCAGACGACAGACGGGTGGCTAAAGAAAGAAGGCTAAATCCAGAAAGAAAGATCTGTAGGAGTGTTGTTCTTGGAAGATAGAACATTCTGTAAATTGTAAAAACCTTCGGGTTTGTGAGAAAGTCTGCCTATGTAAACCGCCTTGAGTTCAATCATTAGCGAAATCTAGTGATATTAAGAAAGGCGGTATATAAACGTATTATTATTATTATTATTACTACTACTACTACTACTACTACTTGAAAGAAAAAGAGGTTCTCCTGAGCCTGATTTTCATGAGATCATCTGTGTGGCATGAATGCAGCAAGCAGCTAGAGTTCACCACTGAAATTTGTCTTGATGCACCCCAAGGTGACATTTTGTGTTATGAAGTTGACTTCGAGTTTAGTACTCAAACAGTGTGCAAATTCCTGCTCATTGTTGTATATATGCAATATTCTCTGATGATTTTCTGGAAGAAATCATTGTATTTTAATGTTCCCCATCCAGGTAGAAATGGGTTTTAATTTGATTGTATGTTGTCTGTCAATCATAAGTTAACTCTGCTAAAATATTCGCATTGTTTGTTAGATCTTCAGAAGCAAAGGAAGTGGATAAATCAGCATAAAAGATAAGAAATTTGTGTTTACTGTTAAAAATTGGAATCTGTACAGCATAGCTGCATGCTAGTTAAAACAAAGTTGCTGGTTCAGTTTTTTGTTTTTCTGATGTCCCCATTTCAGATTCTTAAAAGAACATAGGATAGCACACAAGTGGGTTGTGGCTCTCATGCATTTTTATTCTGGAGTTTTTTTGAAGTTGTCACTTTCAGGGTGGATTTAATTTAAATCACGATTTAAATCACTAGTAAAAACGCTTGATTTAAATCAGCTCAATTTAAATCATAATTTTTAAAATGCAGCTGTCATCTGTCCCGCAGCGGCACTTCCTCTGACCCACTGTTGACTCACCGACAGTCCCATTCACTTCAATGGGACAGCTGGTGATGCAGCAGTAACACAACAAGGTGAGGGGCATGGCGGGCAGCAGGTGAGTGGATGCCCGCTAACAAGCGCTGCCATGATGGATCTGACATGACAGGTGCTCATGTAAGGACTCATTCTTGCTGGTAGTTAGAATCTTTAATATTATTTGCAAACAAAATGAAGGTTTCCTATTTATTATAATAAGCTGTCAGGTTAGTAAAACAGTGATATCAGAACCGATTTTAGGTTAATAGGTTAATCACACATAGTTGAACTACTCATTCTTTTATTTAATTAAAATAACATATTACATATTCTTGTATTTACTTAAACATTTTTATGATTTATTGGTTACTGTGAAATTGTGTGAATGCATCAATGCAGTGCATGTTATCTCAGCTTGCAGAGCTTGGATTCATTGAATGAGTTTACCAAAAATGTAAATATTGCAGAATATACAGCCTCATGCTACATAACTAAGCTCCTTTTCATGCTGAATAAACTAAATTATCAATGCATCTTAAATAGAAAACTATCTTTAGGTACATTTTTACTCCAAAAGCTTTTTATTAAAATAAATTTGATAAAAATAACAAAAATCCAATTTTTTGATTTTTTTAAATCAATTTTTATCCACCCTGGTCACTTTGGACATTCTTGATACTATTGGACTATCTTTGTTTGCAAGTACATAGTTCCTGAATAAAGGTACTGATAGTGTGTATTTACATTGTAATCTAACGGGACAATCCAGAGGTCAGATTTCTAGATACATCATCTTCAGATGACAAAACATTTTACTCTGAACAAAGTTCATTTCATTGTGCAGTTGGGTTGGATAACTGAACTCTAAAATAGCCATCCACAGAATTATATGTAGCACTATTTTTAGCCTATATGAATTCAGATTGTCTTTAAATGAACCAAGACTTTCTCTCACACAAAGGCTTGGAATCTTTAATATTAGAATCTCTGGTTACCCCAACATGGTGCAATGGCATTCCTGGTTCAACTGATGTGATTTGGTATCTTTTCAGGCCCTATAGAAACCTATAGAAAGGGTGTCCTGTACTCCTAGGGAACAGCAGGATGTAGACTATTCCTTTAGAACTTCTCTCCTACAATTGATACGTTTTCGTGCCTGGGATATATTCCAGTTAGCAGGACTAATGCTAATAACGAGTGATAGGTACCAGAAAGGTGTTTTGGAGGGATTGAAATTCATCAATTTGAGGTAGAATTAGCATTTTTTTTTTGGAGGTGAAAAGTATGGCTAAAGCAGTGTCTCCAGATTTTTAGACTGCAAATAGGGTGGTGACATATAGTGAAGAAACTCAGTGAAGAAAATTTTGGAAATGGTTTATGGCTTGAAGAGGTATAGCTATGAACCTTAACTATTGCATATACTCAAGTATAAGTTGATTGCATGGATAAGTCAAGGGTACGTTTTAAGCCAAAAATCATGGAATTTGTCATTTCCCGTGGATAAGCCGAGGAGAAAACTTAGGGGTATCTGCAATTATTTGAATTAGATCATTTAGTCTGATTTTACCCAACACCAGACTCTGACAAATGATCTACCAGTCAATCTACTAAGAAATGTACAGTCTAGCTATTTATTAAAGTGCAGAGGAAAATGTCATTTTTCCAAATTTTCCAAATGTCCAAATGACATTTTTCCAAAGGGGCATGCTAGAATAATGAAACAAGGCACACGCAAAAACTGTTCAAGGCTAGAACTGATTAAGCATATCTGCCTGGAATACAGGAATGCAGTCACTCTGTTGAGCTCAGTTTACCTGCTTGCAGAGCCCTTTACAGCCTTGAGCTGGCTTCTGCAGGGATCACTGTTGTGCCAAATTCTCTCTCTGCAATCGTATGTTCACAGTTAAGTAGGCTAATTAGTTTCCCTTCTATCATCCAAAGCCACCTTAGTTTTACACAAGGCACCACTAAACCCCACCACCCATGAGAAGGCAAAATGCAGTTAGCTTGCCTGCTTAGCCATAAAGGTCTTCCTTCCTCTTCCATTTGGTGACTCCAGGGGCATGGCAGCCACACAATAATTCCTCACAGTCTCCAAGAGCAACCTTAGTTTCAGCCACCATCCCAATAGCCTCAAATATTCCCAATCCATCCACAATCCTTTTCCACCTCCCTGCACCCACATCACTGCTCCTCCCAGGAGCTCCTTTTATCCCTAGGGACCATGTTATCCCCAACTGGCTGCAGTTGTGAACTAGCTGAAGGCAAAGGCTCTGGGGTTAATCCTGTAACTCCTGGCTGACAGACGGGGCCACTTCTGATACCATTCCCTATCTCCTCGGGGTAATCGTCTGCAATTTCCATAAGGATTACCCTCTCCCCCTAAGTTGATTTGTTATGTTCTTGCAAGGAAGAGGCAGGGAATTGTGTGTGTGTGTGTGTGTGTGTGTGTGTGTTGCTTCCTCTTCCCTCAAATTCTCCTATATGCCTTGAGAAGAGCAGCATCAATGATGTCATCTACAGATGAGGAAGCGGAATGCGAGGCAGGACTTACGTGTGATTGGCAGCCTGCCCGTTCTGTTCTGCCACCTGCCTGCCCGCCGCGCGGGCTGCTCTTGGTTGGTGCGCCCCACCACTGCTCGCCCAGGCACCTGGCGTGCCCCCCCACCTGTCCCCCCGGCGAGCAGGCGCCCCCTCCGAGGCCAGGGCAGCCCGTGCGGCGGGTGGGCAGGTGGCGGAACGGGACAGGATGGGGGCAGCCAATCACACGTAAGTCCCGCCCAGCGTTCCTCTTCCTCATCTGTAGATGACACCACTGAGCAGCATACCTGCCTGGGAGTAATACTTGGGAGTAATAAAAGAGCCCTTTTCTCCCCCCCCCCAATAGTTTGCACAGTACTTCAGCAGCACAGCCGTCTGGAACAAAAGAGAGCACATGGTCTGAAAGCTCATCCTGAAAAGAGCCTGCCCAATAGCTTTCTGCCTGTTTTCCAAGCAGCCCATTTACCTTTGGCACATGAATGCACAGTCCTCACATGTAGAAGTTGAAGAGCCCTGCTGAATTCAGCTCATGTGTTGCAGTAAACACTTGCTTACTCATGAGTAAATGCAACCCTGTCGTTCCATTTTTCCATAAAGCTCAATACGTCTCTGCTTAGAGGAAGGGGCTTCCTTCTTGAGTGTTTTTTGGGGCCTACGTTCATTGGATCTGTACGGTTCTGGCAGCGATGCATTCCTCTCAGTCTGCCCTTTCCAATGCATCATGGCATGGCTGCCTACTCATGAGTAAACATGCCATGTGGCTCAGTTTCACTTTCCATAGGACTCCATTAATAGGACTCAGCTGCTGCTTCTTTTTTATATATTTTTTTATTACAGATATGGGTATAGGAAAAAAGGGAAATAAACATAAGGTAAGAGATACATAGGTATACACACAGGGTACACATTGATTGCGGCTATTACATCATCCTCTTATTCGTTACTGTTTGTATACAATCTAAAATAACCTCAAATTTTCAAACAGCTATGCACACAAAACTTAATATTTTTAAATCTTCGGTCTCTTTTATATAATATCTACTACCTGGGTATATGTTTCTTTATAACTCTTCTTGAATTTTCCATTTTGTATCCAATTATAAAAAAATTAGAATATTCTTGTATCTTCGTTACATCTCCAGCCTTCAGTCTTTCAGTCAATAATATCATATATTTTCTCTATTAACTGATCTACATTAGGAAACTCTTCATTTTTCCAGTTTTGAGCATACAATAATCTTGCTGCAGTATTAACATGTGTTATAATATACTCCATTCCCTTATCTTGTATACTGCTCGTCATATTTAACATAAATAATTCTGGTCTAAAATCTATTTTGTCAGAATCTAAAATTCCCCGCAGAACATTTTGTACCATCTTCCAAAATTTCCCCGCTTTTGCACACGTCCACCACATATGATAGAAGGTCCCCTTTTTGTCTTTACATTTCCCACATCTATTCGCACACCCTGGATAGGATACATTTTGGCTAGTCTGTCTGGGGCTAGATACCATCTATAAAACATCTTATAGAGATTCTCTTTTAGGTTAGTCGCTTTTGTCAGTTTTACTTTAGTTATCCAAATCTTTTCCCAATCATCCAACCTTATATCCACAATTTCTGGCCCATTGAATCATTACTTCCTTCACCGTTTCGTCTTCCATCTTCGTTCTTAATAGAAATTCATATGTCTTTTTGATATATTTCTCCTCTTCATTTAATAATAGTTTGTCAAAGTCTATCTCTTGGTCATAAATGCCTGTTTTAGGACTCAGCTGCTTCTGAGCATGCTCAAAAGGCTCTGCAGCTTCCTGGCTTCCACACGTAGTACCCAGCATGTGACTTTAAGGTATTTACTGTGTTCCCCCGAATATAAGTTGGGGCCAGGTTTTTCTAGTCAATTTTTAGGCATAAAATTTCTCAACTTATACATTATTATGTACGGTAAGTGACAGTGCTGGCTCTGCCAGCGTAGTGGCCGCTGCACCAGCCTAGAGTGTCAAACATGCCGTCAAGCACGTTTGCTAGTGAACCAGCAGTTCTTGCAGGAAGACCTGCACCAGCCCATGAGGTTCAGGAGCTGGGAGAGGACAGTGGATGGATGTTCTATGGTGGTGGGAAGGTGTAATGGTGCAGTGGGAGGGCTGAATAGGGGTGGGACAGACCCAGGAAGGGAGCAGGATCAGTAGAGGAGATCTCAGCCATAGCCTAACCCCCTTCTGGGCCTGCCAGTGTGATATGGGGTTTCTTGGATTTGAGCCAGCAGTATCACTGGTGCAGATCTGAGAAACCCCATTGGGCATGTTGGGGCTTTACCCAGTGTAAGGAGAAAAAATGTCACCGTATGCCAAGTAGACTTCCAACCTCCTCCTAATCCGCACTGGATACAGTACAAGCCATGCAGCCCAGCTGTGCCAGAATAGGTTATGATTGGGCTGCCCAAATTGTTTTAAGTTCCACTGGCCATTTCTGTTGTACAGGTTGCACCAGAACTAGACTAATATTTGAGTTATGCCAATTTATCATATGTATCATATATGTCCTAGTACATTGGGTAATTTTTCTCTAAAGCTACTGATTTCTACTATAGGCAATTTTAACTGGAGTTCAGTATCCTTAAACATAACATTTCTGAATTCATAGGATCAATAAATTATGCTTAGTAGAACCAAGCCATGTTTATGTGTAGCTCAATTTCATCAAGTTCTTTTTATAGAAGGATTATTGTAGAGATTTATTGCATTTGTTCCACGTCCTCATTTTGTCCTTTACTATTTTATATAATTCACTGCTATGGGCCGGCTTTCCCGCTGCATGTACACTCATACTTTTTTCTTGTATTTTTTATTGGCTTTTCAGTGTCATATGCTTGCATGTATCATATTTGTCATAATAATTTGTTATATTGTCTTGTTCCCCACAGCATTGCGATAAAAACTCATATCTATTCAGTTTTCAATAGCAGCAGTGGTCCTGGGGCTTGTGCCGCCCCAGGGTCATCCCTTGAAATGCTGCCCCCTTGACCTGTAGGCATGCCGCCTGGGGTTATATGCATCTGTTTACACTCCATTTTCCTGCTACACTAATGTTCTATAGACTATGTGCTCTGTGTGTGTGTGTGTGTGTGTGTGAGAGAGAGAGAGAGAGAGAGAGAGAGAGAGAAACTTGGAGAACATATGCTGTGGCTTAAAATACATAGCACAAAAGTTTTTGGCCAATACTCTTTCCATTTAGTCTAGTACTCATCAGTATTTTTTAAAGCCTCACAGAATTACAATCGGGTAAATTCTCTAGTCAGCCAAGAATTACAACCACAGAGAATTACAATGAAGTACATTCACAAAAGATAGTAGCATGTGAAAGTAGCTGTCCATAAAAACAAATGCACACCACAGCTTTGTTGGTTTATTCTCTTCTGTAAGTTTGCTAATTGCTCTGATATCTTAGTATTATTTTTTAGACTTAGGCATGTTGTCCCCCCCCACCACCACACACTTTCTAGTATATTATTTGCAAAACTAAGTATATACCAAGTGATCCACAAACATGATTGTCAGATCACTAGGGCAGCTAGAAATTTTAATTTTGGTTAAGTTACTGTTGTTGCTGCTACTACTACACAGGAATAGAATTCTGTTTTTCAGACTTCTAGAAACAGGCTAATTAGATTCTACGTCTGATCAACAAAATGGCACCACAGTACCTATCCTTTGTACCCACTCAACCAAATCAACAGGCAGTGGGGTACACAAGAGATCTTCTTTGTTTTTGTGGAGCAGGAAGTAGGAAAGTAGAAGCACATTGACTACTGTAAACAGTGACTGGCTACCAAGCCCAATGAATACTGCCCTGTCTTTGTTGTTTACAGCAGTAAACTTTGTGTAGAATAGTGATTCTCACACTGAGGCAAAACACAGAATAGAAGGAAACCAAAACTTTATCTTCAAAACATTGTTTGCCACCTTTCCTACACTCAAAAGTGAGTTACAACGGATTAAGTACTATAGACTACAGTATTTGAAATTAAAATAGAAATGGTTATCAAACATGCTCTGAAAAAAAGAATTGCATTTTTTGTAGAAGGTGAAATGGGAAGAGCGACTCTACACTTCAGCAGAGAGCACTGCAAAGCCTCGGGGCAGTAAAGAACATAAGAGCCCTGCTGGATCAGGCCAAGGGCCCATCTAGTTGAGCTTCCTGTATCTCACATTGGCCTGCCAGACGCCTCAGGGAGCATACAAGATACCTGTACCATGTTGCCTCTACTTTGCATCTGGCATTCAGAGAGATACTTCTGTAAACTGGAGGTTGCAAATAGTCATCTTGATTTTTCTCCATAAATCCATTCATTCCACTATTAAAGGCATCTAGACCAGGTGCCATCACAATATCTTATGGCAAGAAGATCCACCCTACTTCTTATAGCTGCTGTTCTTATTTCATATGTGAAGGCTTTTACAGTGGGGCTTGACCTAACTGAATGCAAATGGTATAAGGCTGGAACACTGAGCAGTGGCTTCTATAGTACGCAAGTCACAGATGCTGCTTGTAAAAAACAGCATTTGGATCAGCCCCACTGGATCAGGCCAAAGGCCCATATAGTCCAGCTTCCTGTGGCCCACCAGATGCCTCGGGGAGCACGCAAGACAACTAGATACGTGTGTCTCGTTGCCACCCCCCTACATCTGGCATTCTGAGGTAGCTTACTTCTAAAGTATGGAGGTTGCACTATCCATCATGGCCTGTAGCCTGTGATGGACTTTTCCTCCAGAAATCGACATAATTCCTCAGAAGTCCTCTTTTAAAGGCACGTAGGTCAGATATCACCACCTCCTGTGGCAAGGAGTTCCACAGATTAATTATCTGCTGGGTAAAAATGTATTTCCTTTTATCCGTTCTCATTCTCTAAACATGCAATGTGAGTGGATGTCCCCTGGTTTAGGATGTTACCTGATGTTATGAGCTGCCCCATGGCTCCTCTGAAGCCAAAAGAGTGGGAACATTATTTTAAAATAAAAGTAAATCGTAAAAGTGGGGTTGGGGATGTATCTTTTTTTGCTGCTCCAGCGAATGTTTATGAATCAAGTTGGCCTGTCCATAGTTCTTTTGTAATATAAAGTTGAAAAAGATTTACTCTGACATTGGCTATGTCACATTACTTTAAATATTTAGCTAGTATGTCAGGATGTAATTGACTAGTCTTTAAACTAATCCTCCATTTGCATCCTCTTGCAACATTATCTGTCAATATCTGCCAGCCTTACTAAATTGTGGTTTTGTCTTTTCACAGCTTGCATTAAAAGGGTCCAATTACAGCGGACTACTAGAACGACATCGGATTCATACAAAAAACGTGGAGCATGTTGTAGATAGTTTAAGGTAAGGGTATGTATCAAGAATTTTGATTATGAACTGTTTAACTTCATTAAGCAAAATTATTCTGATGACCTTTATGGCTCTGATTCAGAAAACCCATTTTATACACAAAGGATTGCATGCATGCCACCCGTCTGTCTGCTTCATTTTCTGTTCAGTAGCTGCCAGCTTAGCACAACAGGTTCTTTTTGAAATTCTCTGGAATTTCAGAAGCATTTTCCAGTTCAACAGGAACCAGTTCATTTGGGCTGTTTTTAAAAAAAGAAGAAGCAAAAAGGCTATCTGTATGTAGTTTTTTGAGCTAGCATATTCACAGAACTTTGTAGTATTTTAGTTAGCTGAAGTACAGATGAACTGTCCTTCTGAATTTTTGCGCAGGAGGTTACATTTCGCAGTATCATTCTAACATGAGTGAGATCAGTTGAATAACAAAGGAATAGCCATGTACCATAAATTAGAGTGCACATTTTGGTACAAATCCGATATTACAAGGTAGGCTCACACCGTGGGCAACAACTCCCTGCCTCCCCCCCCAAGGGGAAAAAAACCACTGATGTGTGATCTTGTTCCTTGCTGTCTAGCAGGAGAATGAGGTGGGTAGAAAACATTTCACAAAATCTTGTGTATAAATAGTGGCCTTTTAAGGAACCAGTAACTATATCATAGTATGACTAATATATACTATATAGATAACTTTCATTAGTTTAATTTTCAGTAGACTACTCCATTTATATTTGTTCCTAGTATTCATAGTCAACTTGTTTTTCTGCTTTTTCCTTCCCAGGGGACATTTATTAAAACTGGAATAAATTAGCTTTTTAACTTGAATGCTTACATTACTACAGCCCTGAAAACATAAATAAGCATTTGTTTTTCTATAAATCTTCTAGGAATGAAAAAATTGAGGTCCGTCTTGTGAAACGAAGAGAATATGATGAAGAAACTGTTCGGTGGGCAGATGCTATTATAGCAGCAGGAGGTATTAACTTGTGAGTGGGGAAGGGTATTTTGAGTTAACAGTATCCATTCAAGTTTATTGTAACCTTGCAGAGAACTGTTTGATCAGTCTGCAAATAAATTTAGTGCTCATGTCTTTGTGTCTAAAAAATTTTTTATTGCTGGGATTCAGTTAGCATAATTTTTGCCAATGTTAAAACTTGGCTTGACTGCTTGAGAGTGAGGATTGACTTACAGCAGTGGTTCCCAAACTGTTTGCTGTGGCCTGAGGGTGCCACAGCAAACTCACAATGGTGCTGCTGGATGTCCCTGGTGGCCTTCCCAGCTCTCCTGGGCAGCACCATCTTAGTGCATTGTATCTTGCGCGATCCAAGATGCCAGTGACCAGGAGAGCAAGGAAGAAGAGGCCACTGCGAACGAAGGTCGCCATGACCACAGTAAGTTTTGGAACCCCTGCATTAAGGGCTTGTTTATGCTCCTGGTTCCCAGAATGGATGTTTTCTGTCCAAAGTTACAGTGATAGTTTGAGTACAAAGTAAGAAGACAGCTATTAGGCTAAATTAATTTATTAACCTACTGAAATGTAAACAGATTTCTGTAAAGGAGACTTCTAAATTTAAGATATGTTTAAGCACTAAATATACAAGTTAAATAAAACGATGTATTTAACATATAGAGGAGCTGCTTACGGTAAGTAGGCTCTCCGTTTTTCATTTCTTTATAGGGATCATTTTATGGTGGCAATTTGTATTCTGCATCAAGACAATGTTTTGGTGTAGTTTTGTATCAAAAAACTTAAATGTAGAAATAATCCTGTCTGGTTTTGCGTACAGTATTTATTTTATGTAAAAGCAATCTGTTCTCAAACCATGTTATTCCATCCAGGTGATGGCACTATGCTTTTGGCAGCCAGCAAGGTATTGGACCGATTAAAACCAGTTATTGGAGTAAACACAGACCCAGATAGGTGAGCTGAGATTCACAGTTATTGTAGCGTGTTGCAAGCTGCAAAACTGCCTAGTTGTGATCCAAGTACCATAAAAACCAAATCAGTTTTCTGTTACTATAAGTGAAATTTACTTCTTAATTCTTTGTCAATTTTTGTTATGTAGCAGATTTTCCAGTTCCTATTTTTCTTAAAATTGTTGGCTTTATGTAATGACTTCTGCAATATAGGAATACAAACTTGGAAAGATTAAATGAATAGTTGTAAATTAGAAGTTTCACTTCTATGTTTTCCTGTGAATCCTAGACCTTGACTATAGCAGGTTTTTTAAACTGTGTGTTGGGACCCACTAGGTGGGTCGCAGGCCAATTTCAGGTGGTTCGCATAGCATCTAGGGCAGCCATAATTGAAAATACCAGAAAATGGAACTGGAAAGGGGAGGGATGACACATTTTGCTTGTATCAAGTTTGTAAATAGGCTTTTTTCCCTTTCTGATTCATGTTGCTATTGGAAAATGACTGAAAAATCACCCAGTTTATTGCTGCATTCTCAGTAAAGCAGCAGTTTCATAATGATGGCACTTCTGGCCATGACATCACTTCCTGTGGGTCTCAGACAAATGTCATTTTAAAAAGTGGGTCCCAGTGCTGAAAACTTTGAGAACCACTGGCCTAATGGTTAATTGAGCAATAATTGTGTGACATGCTGACTATCGCTATAGGTTTATTCTTATTTTAACATCTTGATTAAATATAAGGCAAAATGTATTTCACAGGAGCTGCCTTTCATTTTATCTTTAAGAGTTATTGGTTTCATTTTCTGATTTCATGTAACATTAATCTATTTTCTTGGCTCATTTAATTGTATATACAGTTTCTAGCAATTGTGACTAGTAGCCTGTGGTAGATCCTGTCCTCCGTGAATTTATTCAAAGCCTCCTAAACTGTAGTGGCCATCACAATGTTTTGTGGCAACAAATCCCACAAACTAATTACATGCTGTGTGAAGAAGCACTCCCTTTTGCCTGCCCTAAATTTCCTGCCGCTTAATTTCAGACTTCCAAACAAGAACTTTTGGAGTCCCTTGGCTGATTTAGTGCCATGTGGCAAATAGTCGACAAATTCTCAGTCATCAGTTGCTTTTAAGTTGGTGATAGTTATGTAGGTAGAAATATATTACTCTAATCCAGTATCTTATTCCTTATTCCTCTTTTTAGAATGGATATGAGGGAACATAATTCTGCCTGAATGTAGAAGACTATTCTGATGTCAGATGGTATTTTTATACTTAAATTCTATTTTATATCCAGATCTGAAGGCCATTTGTGCTTGCCTGTACGGTATACACATTCATTTCCTGATGCCTTACAGAAACTCTATCGTGGTGAGTTCAGGTAAGAGTTTGCATATATTTATATTGAAAGGCAGTTGAAGCAAGAAATTGAAGTTTAAGCTTTGTATTTAAAATCATACCGATCTTCAAACTTCTAGACCTAAAAAACTATGTGCAAAATAACTCTTTATCTGCAATTCTGTGCACTCTTACATGTACGGAAATCTGATTCAAATGAAATGTCAAGAACTGATGGTAAGGACTACAACTTTATTAGTAGTATAATACAATTTGTAGTCAAGCTGCAGGAGAAAGCTTTTAGAGAAAAGCTGGTAGATAAATTAAGTTTACTTTCCAAGCTGTTCTATATGCAATAGTGGTGAATTCCTCTCTTCTCTCTTCCTGTCACTCATCTCATGCTTTAGTGTTACCAATCAGCTGGGTCAGGATGAGAAGCTCAGGAAAAAAGTCCCCAACTTTGGGATTGGGTGCTTGCTATGCTGCAGGTTGAGATTCCTTCTGGAAACCTCTGGTGGTTCATATGAAGTAGGTGTGGGAGCCGTGGGGAGGGCGGAATCTACTGGTTACTCAGCCCATTACAAAAAAAGGTCCTGCAACATTTTACTTTACTTTCTTGGGGCGACCCTCACTGGACTCTTCTAATTCAAAGCAGTTTTTGGCTCCCACTGCTAGTCTCTGCAATCTGAACACCAATCTTATATCTTTCTCCGTTCTGTTTTCCTATTTTTTTTCTGCTTTTCCCCACAATTAAAAGATTGTGCAAGATCTGTTGTCTTCCATTTTCAGCTGGAAATGGTGGGAGATCTGTATGTAATCAGTCTCTCTCCCTATAGTTGAAATCTTGCTGTGATATGTTGCTTTATAAGATAAAGTGAAACAGTATTACATCTTTAGGAATAAAAGACTTGTTCTCTTCAACCCCAAGTGTGAATACACTATACATAGTAATGAAAGAGACTGGCATGTGCAATCTGCCTTTTTTGGCATTTTTGGTTTTTTTCTGGGGAAGTTGTGCTGCAAACTGCAAATGTCTGCAGTCCAGTGATTACCTAGAAGCCTCCCTTTTCTTAGCACGCAAGCCCTGAGTCATTCTGTATTTACTCTAAATTGTTTTTCAGTTTAGTGGATGGTGTCAGCTCTTTGCTAAACAGATTGCTGAAAGACTGAATTTGAGGCTTATCTTCCGTTACCCATGGATATGCATAATGCCTCTTCTTTCCTTGTGGAATTATCAGAGGACAAATCTAGTAATGTTTGTGTGGGACTGAGTACAGTGATTGGTTCCTGCATATATGTAGCCAGATGGGAGGATATTAGTTGTAATTCCATGAAATGTTTGCATGTGGTGTGGCATAGACACATTATAAGCAAACAGCTGAATAAAATTAAAGAGATTTCTGATAACAACTTCAACATCATAGCTATGGCTACCAGTAATTGGTAAAACCTGTTAAGGAAAATTCAGCAAGGCACTTCTAGATAAGTTTGCTTTGAAAGAGGCTAGGATTTGTGCTGTGTACACTGAATTGAGAAATGTAGGAAGGACATAACATCTTATAACGGCATAATTCTGTAGTTTTATGAGAATCAAAATAATGGAATAGAGAAGATGTAGTAATTCAGGCAAGCTTATTTAAAATGCACGCTGTAAAATCTACAAATTCTTCGGTAGGCATTGTTTATAGGCAAAAATAAAATAATTGCTGTGTGCAACACTTTTCAAGTCTGTAAAGTGTTCTTTGGTAACACACTGTTGCACCGATAGTGTGATATATGAATTATTTCCTAGCATTCTCAGCTATTAGTTCTTAACAGGGCCAAATAATTTGTATGTTAAAATGCTAGGCATTAAATAAAAAATGGAAAACCACAGAACATCTGCTAAAGAATAATAGAAAAACTTCTGCTAATGGGGCACAGGATTGCCAGTTTTAGGAAGTGTAATGAAGAATATCTGCAAGCCAAAATTAGATTGAAATAGTATTGTCTTGACTGTTTCAAAAACTGTTAGAGTTTTGTGGAGTCCTTAAATTGGATGACATCTGAAGCTTTGGTTAAGCAACGGTAAATTAAAATGCACAAATAATATTTTGAAATTTGTTCTCCAATGCAGCCCTAAAGAGCTAGGAACAGCATGTCACCTTCTGTGATAACTTAATTTTGACCATTTCCAGAAGTTTTCATTTTGCCTTGTATAAGTAGGATACTGTGAATTTTATGCTCTGTATTGTATTGCTGGCTCAGCAACAAATACTTCAATTATTTTCACCTTGGTGTTATCTTCTCCCATTTTTAGATGGCAGTGGCGGCAGCGAACCCGGTTGTACCTTGAAGGAACTGGTATCAACCCTGTCCCAGTTGACTTGCATGACCAGCAGCTAAGTCAAGAACAGCATAGCAGGGCCCATGTTAATGAGAGACTTCCAGATCAAAGTAAGTACAGTTTCTATCCTGAAATACAGTCAGCTCAATCTAATATGCAGTAGGCTTTGAGTAAAGCTGTATCTTAAAGCACTTACAGCCTGGTCCTAAGCTGCCTGGCTGCCCGGGCATCCCACAGCAGCTGGGGAAGGGGCCACGGGTTACCGAGTGGTCTACTCGCCTCTGCGCCGGCTATTTAGCTCGCACAAAGGCAAGGCCTTCCGCGTAAAGCTGCGGGGCCCTACATGGAAGTAGAGATCTGGCAGCAAGGATCTCCGCCTGTCCCACCCCATCTTTTCCCCTCCCCGGAAAGCCTGCAACACCGGTGCTGGAACCTTGCTGCCAGCACTGGAGGTGCTTTATGGCATCTTGTGCAATGGTGACGCAGGCAGTCATCCAGGTTCTGCCCATGTTCTGCCCAATAGGATCAGACCCTTAATTCAGTTGGTAATGCACCATCTCAGATGAACAGAAGAAACCCATTGTTCAGGTTGGAAGCCTTATGTACTCAACAGATTGTTACGGGCATGACCCTCGAATAAACATTAAATAAAAAATGGAAAACCACAGAACATCTGCTAAAGAATAATAGAAAAACTTCTGCTAATGGGGCACAGGATTGCCAGTTTTCTTTACATCTACAGAATGTCTTTACATCTACAGAAAGAATATCTCGGTAAATAAAGAATTCCTTATTTACAGAACCTGATAAACCTTTGTGTCTATATTATTGCCCTTCCGGCCCCTATAAATTTTTTCTGACTGAAGGGGTGGGATCATAGCTCAGTCATAGAACACATAGTTATGTGCCGAAGGTCCCAGTTTAATCCCTGACTTTTCAGGTAGGGTGGGAAAGGGTGCAGTCTGAAAGGATGGAGAGTTGCTACCCATCAATGTACATAATACTGAGCTAAATAAACCATAGTCTGACTTGATAAAGGCAGCTATATAACGTGTGTATTCTGGATATGCTTATCCTCTTTTGAACTTTTCCGCATCTGCAGGGTCTCAGGTTTCTGAACCACATCTCTTGCCAGTGAGATCATTAAATGAAGTCTTTATTGGTGAATCTTTGTCATCCAGGTATGCTAAATATGTACTCACAAGCATTATATTGACACAACCTGAAAACTTCACTATATAATCATACTTTGTTTTTGCTTTTGTGCTAATTAATGCAAATATATTCAGGCTTAATTACTGGATCCAAATTATACACTTCTGCCAGCTCCCAAATCTGTGAAAAGTCATCTTTTCTTTTGGCTGCTTTCATGCTTCCAGAGCATTTTATTTGTTTGCACCCATTTTGCTCCTACCTTTGATCAGTTGCTCGCTTTTTAAAATTAGTTCCTTGTGGATTTTTCTTTTTATCATCTAGTATGTCCAGCACCATGCCTATTTTTGTACTAAAGTTGTGGTGTCCCTTTGTTTAATCTTTGTCACAGAACTCCAAGCTTCTGTCATTTAGGTGCAGCTCTTAAGTACAGTAATGTATGTTGACTATTATAATTCCTATTTAATATTGGCTAGGACCCCTTGCTGTAATGAAATGCCATATGAAGAAGTGTGTGTGTGTATACATGCACATTTTTTTTTACTATTTGTGGGTCAGCCTTAACTCTGTCTTGTGCACCTTGGTTCCCTTTTTCGTACTTTTGAATACAAGACCCACATAAGAAAGTATCAAGGTTGAACTCATTGTCTCCCTTTAACTCACAAGTAGAAATATGTAAGTGGAGGGGGGAATCCCTTACCTTTGTTGGAAAGAATTTGTATGTATCTCATTTTATAGCAGAAGCAATTTCCTCAAATAATGAGGATACTAAATAAAATGAATTTGGACAGTGAGTAGACCCAGGGATTTTGGGTAGTATTCACAGTATGTGTAACAACTGCCTTCCCTGGCCAGTCCTCCTTAGAAAGCCCCTGAGTCCCCTGCCCCTCAACACTGGCATGGAAACAATGGCTGTTAACACTAGAAAAGTCTAAAAGGCTTTCAAAATGGCTTGCTAACTTACTAACAATTTCCTGTATTTTTGAAACTTGATGAAAAACTACCAATCAGAAATGAATCTTGATCTTTTAAAAAATGCTCTACTAAATTTGGTCGTGAAATTTTCAATAGTGAAATTGTCAGCCATGTTTGAAATTGGCTCTTTTAGATTTGTACATGCCTGATATGGGGCTGTGTTCTGTCTTATTCAGGGTGAACTATAAATCCTGCAAACCCAGTTTTAAATTCTCCCTTCATAGGGCCTCTTACTATGAAATATCAATTGATGATGGTCCATGGGAGAAACAGAAGAGCTCAGGCCTCAATATATGCACTGGAACTGGATCAAAAGCCTGGTAGGTTGGGAGGAAAAATGGAGCTGAGTGTTAGTGGATCTTTAATTAAAGACTGAACTAACATAGAAACAAGTGAATGTAATATCAGTGTTGGGTTGTGACAGTCTGTTTCATGGCCTCCTTGCAGATGTGCATGGAACTCAAGACTTCTCCCCTCCTATAGCTGGAGGTGGAAAAGGGAGAGGGAAGCAGCTTCCTTTCCCCTCTTTTGCACCTGCTTCTTGAGTGATAGTGGCATGGATGGGCAAGCATGTGGGAAACCTAGTAATGGAAAAGAGGAAGAATTACCCATTCCTCCTTTTTCATTCCTCACCCCCTGCCAATCCAGAAGCCTGGAGGGCCCCTAGAGAGTAACCAACCTGGAAGAGAGGCATCAACAGAGAGATGCACTCAACTGAATGCATTGTTTTGCTGTTGCCATGTAAAGGTGGGTGCTAGAGGGTTTCAGGGGTTGGACAGGTGGATCATGGGTAGGGGTGGGGTTGGGGTTTTTTTTGGTAATATCTAAATTTGGGTCAAACTCTGTCAAAATAAGCAAAAACTGTATTTTTTCACGGTTTGACCTAAATTTACTTTTATGTAGCATTTTCAGTAGAAATTCTCATTATTTAGCATTCTGTGTTGATCACTTAAAAAAAACAATCCCTAATCATGGGGAATTTTTGAGTCCTCAGCCCAAAGCCTTACCTTGCCAACCTCTATTGCTAGACCTGCGTAATAGAGTGGCCTCTTAATTTCTGGCCCCTTGGTTAATATTGCAGCCTGCCTGTGTACAGCATTGTAGGCTGATTTTGAAATTAGTTCAACTTAAAGAAATGCAGTGATGGGTGCGGAAGCTGCTGTGCCTTGGAAACAGTAGGAATTTTTTTAAAATATAGTTACTGGCAGTGCGAAGCGTGTTGTGCAGTTCTTTGACCTTTGGTTTTAACAAAGTTGTGAATCACTTCTGGTTGTGCACTTCCTACAGACCTAGAATCAGTTTGAATTTTGAAAAGAGGCATATGATTTTGTCCTCCTGCGATTGTTCCACCATCATACTGTTGGTTTCTATGCACAGAAAGTCAGCACGTTGGGGAAAGAGACTGTTGCCTTGACCTTGCCCATGTGTGTTTCCTTAGTTGAAAAGTAAATAGCTTCACAAAGATACTGTATATACTTGTGTATAAGTAAAAAAAAAAAGTCTTAAAATTGACCCTGAAAACAAGGATTGAATTATTCAAGAGCAGCTGCTTGGTGAAGGGGGGGGGGGGGCTGGGCTGATAAGCAGGACGCAGGGGGTGGGGTGGGGGAAAACTGAGGAATTTTACTTACCAATAATAGTTCTGAGGCTGCAACAGACAGCTACTGTTTTTTTATTGCTATTTTAACAAACCACCATTTCTTCAAACAGGAAGAGAGGTGAAGGTGCTTAATGGAATTGTAGTCTTTGAGGGCTGCTGCCATGGAAATACTGTATTGTATTCCTCACAAAGCCTACAACTCCCATAAGTGCCTTTATCTCTCTTCCTTCCTGTTTGGAGACTAGTGCCATTTCTGTGCTGCCTCAGAGCAAGGACAAACAGCTCCGTTTTCTGGTTTGCTTCCTGCTGCTGCCTCAGAACAATTACATTCATTATACGTATGTCTCTCTCTCTCTCTCTCTCTCTCTCTCTCTCTCTCTCTCTCTCTCTGAGATAAGAATGTTAAGGAATTTAAGAATAACTTTTTAGATTTTCCAGCATTTAGATAATTGGTTTCCAAAACTGATGATAATTTAGAATTGAATATAAAGTATTCCTAGTGTGGAGGTGGGGTTCTCCACTGAAGCTGGGCTTAGGTAGTAGGAATAATGTGCTTTTTCTTTGGTTTTTAGGTCATTTAATATCAACAAGGTAGCAAATCAGGCTGTAGAAGAAATCCTTAAGATTGGTAAGTTGGCAGTAGCCTGCTTGTTAATTAGCAAATGCCATGGGGTATATCAGCAGAAAGTGTCAGAGGTGTGTGGCAGAGGTGAAGAAGGCCAATTCCATGCTCGGGATCATTAAAAAAGAGATTGAGAATAAAACTGCCAATACAGGCGTGTCTCGGTCTCCACTGATTCAGGATCCATGGTTTCAGTTATCCACGGTTACCATTTAAAAAAGATGCCTGTTAAAAAAAAGGGAGGGGAACATTAAATAAATCTCTTTTTTTACCTTGTTGCAGCAAAACCACTGATGTTCCCCTGTCTTTAAAAAGGTGTCCCCAGTATCCCCATTTTCATGTATACATTGGGGCATCTGGAACAGAACCTTAGCGGATATCAGGGCATGCATGTATTATTCCATTGTACAAATAACTGGTAAGGCCACATCTGAAGTATTGTGTACAGATCTGGTCACCACATTTTCAAAAGGAATGTACAGAAAATGTACAGAAGAGAGTGACCAAAGTGATTACAAGGTAAATTGTTTCACGTTCCCCTATCTTTTTAATAAGCATTCTGGTATCCATGGATAACTGAAACAGTGGATACTGAATCAGTGGATACCAGGGCACGCCTGTATTGGGCTAGGGGCATCTGCCTGATGAGGAAAGGCTACGATGTTTGGCACTCTTCCGTATAGAAAAAGAAGCCTGAAGGGGGACATGATTGAGAGCTACAAACTTATGGCTAGAGGGATGTTCTTTTCCTTCTCGTGCAACACCAGAACCAGGGGGCATCCACTAAAATTGAGTGTTAGGGAAAGTTAAACCAGCATGTAGTTAGTCTGTGGAATTCCTTGCCACAGGAAGTGATGATGGCTTCTGGCATGGGTGCCTTTAAAAGTGGATTGGACACATTTCTAGAAGAAAAGTCTATCACAATTACAACCTGGGATGGGTATGTGCAACCTTCTGGTTTTAGAAGTAGGCTACCTCAGAATGCCAGGTGCAAGGTAGTGGCAACAGGATGTAGGCATCTTGTTGTTTTGTGTACCTGACTGAGGCATCTGATGGGCCATTAGGAGATGCAGGAAGCTGGACTAAATGGGCCTTTGGCCTGGTCCAGCAGTGCTCCTTATGGGGTAATTGTATCTGAGATGATTCTTCTTCTTTTTGGTTCAATAGCTAAAAGTTATGAGAGCATAAGCCTTCCATTGAACAAGGAACTAATACAAAAAGGTTAGTGGGAATATTCTTGGAGTCTTTTTCTTGGAATCTTGAAGTAGTCACAAGTAGTTTGAATGTGTGGGCACAATGTTTTTCAAATTTTGACCAATACTTAGTTTTTAAGAGTTACATAAAATAATGCTCATGTCTCTATTTTGCATGCATACCCCAAAGTTTTAAAGATGGTATTTAATACTATGAAAAATTTAGCATTTTAATAAAAATGTTGTTGAAAATTTGGCTTGACATATGTGCTGAACAACTAAAAAAAATCTTATTCTTTATAATTAGAGTGAAAATAATTGGCTTACATACATCTTATTATTTGGGGCAATTTTTTAGATTATGTATAAACCATTGCTACATGGAAGCTGAATAACAGTTTACTATAAATGACCTAACTAGCTAGAGAGCTTAGTATTTAATGGGCAATTTGTAGAGAAACTGATAGTGTAACTTCTGTATTTATAGTAACAAATGGATATAATGAATCACTGGTGTATAGTCCAGAGGAACCCAAGATGTTTTTCAGTATACGAGAGCCAATTTCAAATCGTGTGTTTTCAAGTAGCCGGCAGCGAGGGTTTGCTTCAAAGTAAGTATAGCTATCAGTGTTTAGTGTGATTAAATTTGGCGAGGACCAAATACCAATCCTACATTTGTGGCTGAAATATGCGTTATATTCCATTTTCCTATATCAATCTATAAGGAACTCTCTGTTTGGCAGAAGTCCGCTCTGTTGACTGCGTGCTTATAGAAAGCAACATTTATATAGCTTTAAGGACTTCTTTGTTTCAAGATGCCATGTAAACTTCGGACTACATTACTTATAGCTAGAGCTCAAGCTACTACATTTTTTTTGCATGAGGAAATCTTAAGTTGTGGTGTGGTCATCCCAGGCATTCCTCCCAACCTTTAATAATGTTGGTGAAGCACTTCTTTGGTTTCTCACTGAGGAAGGCATTCCAGAATGGGCATCTCTTGAGTTTGGAGGCAAAGTATTCAAATTTAGCAGCTCTATGGGGAGTTTTACCCCCCCCTCCCATTTAAGCTCTCAATTCAGTTAAGAGTGCAGGGGAAAAGTCTGAAGACTCCCTCCCCCATTTTGTTAATTCTTTCCTTCCCCCCTTTCATAGCTTAGGTAGTGAGCTGAGGGGGACCAGAGGAGGAGAAAATATTTTTGCTGTGTACAGATGAATAGCTTTTACATGAAGATTTTCTTCCTTCATCTGTCAACACAAAATAGTAGCGTGTATCTGATGTGAAGTTTTACAATTCCAAAGGAAAACCTACTTTGAATGTAAGCTCCCCAAGAACTCTGTCAAAAGCTGAGCAACTTTAATATAAAGGAATTCTAGAATGTCTTTTGGTATTTGTGGAGACTTAATATCCAAAGTTGGTCTTTAGTGTTGGGTAGTCCAGTTTTGTATTATTTAATGGGATTTCGATTTCAGCCTTGATTTGGATCCAAAGATATGCTTGGACATGCTCTGTGACACCTCTGATTCCTTTCAAGTGATAGATCCATGCTATACGGCAAACAGGTGTTTAACAGTAGTTTATCGCTGAAAGCATAGCTGAATTAGGAACATCTAGTTGCAACAGTACTAGAATGTACCATGCTTAAAACGATAATCCTGGTGTACTGTGGGCCGCGGTTTGCTGCTCTAGAACAGTAGTCGTCAACCGTTTCGTTCTACAACACCCAAATAAAGTATGAAACAGGGACCCACCACCGATCTCACCCCCAATCGGGACCTAATCTTCTCATGCCCCACCCTGTCCTTCTGGTTAGGTTAGGGGCAGAAAGAGGGAAGAGGGGGCCATGGAGCAGGCTTTGAAAGGTTGCCACAACCCCACAAAATAGGCTTCATGGGGTCTCGACGCACAGGTTGAAGAACACTACTCTAGGGGACAGGAACAGGATCCAAGATCTTGCCAGGACAGAAAACTGTGCAAATGCAAACACAATTCACTTCAACTAGGATAAATATAAAGCTCTGCATTTGGGTAAGAAGAATACTTGCCTAGAAAGTAGTGTATTTTAGCAAGTAAGCTAAACGTGAGCCGGGAGTGTGATACAGCAACACAAAAGGAGAATGTAATTCTTGGCAGCATCAACAGAAGTATAATACTGAAACCAAGGTAAGTAATAGTATTGCTGTATTCTGCATTGGTCAGACCCCATCTAGTTCCTGTTGCATATGAAACTACTCCCTTGAATAGCTGTCTATAATTTTTCTTTCTTTTGCAGAATTTGTATCCGCTCTCGTTGTTGGGATGCCTGTATGGTTGTAGATGGAGGAACTTCATTTGAATTTAATGATGGAGCAATAGCCTCAGTCTTTATCAATACAGACGATGCCCTGCGTACTGTTTTACTAGAAGAATGAAGAGATGATTGAAAGCATTTGGAACTCACAATGCAACAGAGGGATGCTGCATCATTTCAGATGTGGAACATGCTTTTCTGTATAGATAGGCATTTGGGAAATATGGATTGAAATGACTTCATTCCTCTGAGTAAGAGATTTCTTGGGAATATGATGTCTGTTATTCACTGCTCCTGATAACAGGAAAAATAACTGAAGGCTTGCGTCTAAAGCCCGCAAAATAGTGACTGTTAACCTTAAAGAATGTGACAAGATGCTTTTAAAAATAAGGTAGCAGTTCAATCAAACTGGTACTAATATTAAGCTGTACATTTATGTTGTGGCAGTCTGGTACTGGTTTTGCAAAATATCTTGATTCTTCCTATAAATATTTACTTTCTAAAAGTAAATGATGTCAAATATAATTAACAAAGCTAAAACTTTAGGGCCATCTTGAACTTATTTACTCAACAAATTGAAAAGAATCTCCTTATATACACAAAGAATTTCACACTTCTAAATTGTCATTTTTGTTAAACGGAGTTCAGCACCCGAATTCTTCCATTGTCTAGTATTCTTAAGAAACATAGGTACATCCTGTGTCTAGAAAACATTGTTTTTCATTGAGTGTTAGGGTCTAACGTTTCCTAAGGTTATCATGATATTTACATTTTGATCTGCCCTATTTTGTAGTTCTTATAAGAATGTGGTTTTTTTTAAACATCAGTCAGAATTTGCTTCTGAAAAATATTCCCTAGTGTCCCAGTAGTCTTTGTCCAGGACAGGCATGCAAGTAATTATTTTTGGCAAGATATTGCATATGCAATTTGGACCTAATTTGCATAATGAGTGAGAATACATAGTACCATTCCTTCTAAATTTTAGTCATGAGTGGAAAGTCAATAACAATAACAAGGGGTACAATAACAAGACACATTGCCTTTTGTGATAATGGGGGAATACTGTGAGTCCTTAACTGTGGGCTTGGCATCCATTGATATGAGTAACCATGGATGTTATCCCATGTTTCAGAGGGCCTCCTGGAGGTGACTGGAAGTTGCATCAGGTCATGTCTAGGAGGCTTTCTGAGGAGGCTTGGAGGCCAGTGTGACCCCGGAGAGCCCGGTGCAGCCTCTTGAGTGATTGTAGCTCCTGTGGATTCTAGTATCCGTGGATTTTGCTTCCACAGGGGGTCCTGAAACAGATACCAAGGGCCCAATGTAGTCAACAATCTTAGAATCATTTTAAAGGGAAACTTACATGGTGTGTGTTTTGAAAGGACTCCATGTGATCAGTTAGAGCTTGTACTCTATTGTTGAAACTCCCTGTTTATTGTCTTAGAAATAAGATACAAAAAAATCATAGAACTGTGAATACCCCAAACACTAGCCATTATTTATTTGAAACTGTCTTTGCAAAGATGATGCACTAGATCTTATTGGTTGATACTGTGCTTAAACATAGACCAAGTGCAGGCTGGGTATAAAGGTACTGATAAATGCATTCACTACTTAGATTTGAAATGGTAATCTTCAAAGAAGTAAATGATTAAGGAGTCCTTTTAATTACAGCAAATTGGCTTAACTCTATAGGACTTAGCACCAAAAGTTGCTAAGCAGTTTAGCAGCAGTTTTGGAATTAGTGTGTACATTGGTTTACAAGGATGAGGGTAAATCTGAAAAGTGATACAGAATACATAGACATCTAGTTCTTTCCACTCATATGAAGGACTAGACTCCGCAGACCTTCTTCTGAAGTTGTGCTACAAAATGCGTGTCAGTTATTGAATAATCTGTAAGGCCCTGGATGCAATTATGTGGAAGCATTCTGTATTGAGATTAGTGGGGCTTATGTCCAAGTAAATGAGTTTTGTGAATACTCGGACTTGTAAAAGTTCATCTAAAAGTAGGAAAGCTGTGAAGTAATCTATGACTATGAATTTTTTAAACTTACAATCTTGGAACATGAGGCAGTCTTCTGCTGGAGCAAGAATTCTAGATGCTACCCAGGAATATTTAAATTCCCAGAATATGTATGTTCTGGGAAATACCAGAAAATTTGGGTATGTAATAAATTGGCAGTCTAAGTGCAGTGTCTGCAGCTGATAAACCTCAGACTCGTTTTCCTCCTCCTGTATACTCATGCACATCTGTATTACTCTCCTAATAACCTATCACTTCCTCTGTGTACATTGGGGGTGGGGTGGAAGGATGAGACTCTGAGGATACTTTGTGAATTTTGCACTTGGTAAAGTGGCTCATGATGTTGAAATGTAACACTGTGCCAAATTTATAAAAGGTTAAAAAGGTGTATATGAGGCATGTGTACCTTGACTGATCGTCAAATCTGACTAAAGAGCAAATGGTTCCTCAAGTTGATTGAGGCTAATGGCTGGTTTTAAAAGCAGAGAAAGCTCCCTTTCCCAGCCGAAACAATGACTGTTTGAGGTGAGCTGAAACATTTCAGTCAAAAAGGCTACTATTCCATCTATGAATGGTTCTTGAATGCCCTCTACTGATCTTTATCGTTTGTCACATTTGTGGTGCTGCTTTGATGCCAACAGATTTATATTGACTGCTTGAATGTTTTCTCTGTATTTAACCCCCCCCCCACACACAAATAGTAGCTTGAAGTTGATTGCTTTTAGAGGGTAGTTTTAACACTCCTGGTGCCATGCTCCTTCCCAATTGTACCACTATTCCTACTGACAGGTTCATCATGGATCTTCTGGTCATGCCCAGCCTCCTAAGTACCATTAAACAGAGCAGCTTTTGATATTTGAACCAATTTTTTAAGCAGGCAATTCAGTGGCTCATAAACTAAATTTAGCTATTATGGTTCCTTGATATTATAGGACTTTGTCATGGCTAATTAAAGATGTTTTAAGAGATACAGGCATCCCCCCTGTATCTGTGGAGGATAGATTCCCATGCTCCCACCTGCCAGATACCAAAATCATGGATAAACACAAGCCCTACACTGTCAGCATTTCCTCATCTGCTTTCCTTTTCAGCTCTTCCTGCTACAGTATGCTAGAAGAGGAACCTAAGAAGAGTTGGCCAGAATGCCAGAGGAGGGAGAATGCTAATCGGAAGCATCCTGTTGGCCTTTTCTTAGCCAGAATGCTAGGGGGGTACTACCTGCTTCTCGCATTCTTCCTCTAGCATTTTGTAGCAGGAAGGGCTGCAGATGAAGAGTGCAGCAGAAGAGGGAAGCCAAGTAACAAGTGCATGTAGGGGGGCAGAAAAAACTGTGAAATCACAAATACGGAGGTGGATGGGGAGGCTTATTTACTTTGCTCAAGGAGTTGATAAAACAGTAAATATTCTAGGTTATGACACTCAAAATGTTAATATCAGTTAATATTAAATTTAGTTACATACCTGAAATAAGACCTTTCACCCAAGTTGTTGAATTCCAGCATCCCCCACCCAAGTGCCAATATTTTACCCTGGATTCCTTTTTTACTAAGACATTGAAATTTGATTTTGCTAAAACATGTATGCTGTGGTTGATAATCCAATGTAATAAAGGTGAGCTAGTGTTTTGGAAAGTATTTCCTTCCTTACTATCATGTGAGGATGACTTTTGGGGAAAAAGTTCTCGGATATTTAAACTAGCAGAAAGTGTTTGGAATGTAGTACTCATTTCCTTTCAAACTCATGCTTTATAAATACGGATTTTCCCCCATGCAGTTCCTCATGAATCCACTGTAATAAGTTGTCTGTGCCATAAATGGGAAAGTCTAGTCATTCATATCTTTAACACAGTATAGAAGGCAGCCAAGTACTTGTAAGATCTGAATTTGGGGATGTCAGAAGAAACCTTATGATAATCATGTTCTCCATGTACCCTCCTGCTTGCAACAGCAGATAAGATTGTGTGCAACTAAGTAGCATCTCCAGTGATTGAATTGGATGGATGTCTTGGGGCCAAATCCAATAACTTGTACGATAACACAATACAAGACTTGTATAGTAACACACGCAACTTGCTAATACTTGAAATAAGGGTGTGGCACTTCCTGCTTGATGATGCCACTTTTGGTCATGACAGGTTTAATGGCATCATTTCCATGGGTCCAGAGACACCTGCCATTCCTAAAAGTGGGTCCTGGTGCTAAAAAGTTTGAAAATGATTTCTAAACTGTTGAGAACAGAAGTAGTTACTCTATCCTTGGTGTTTCAAGCTGCTAGTTCCAATAGAAACTTGAACCATGATGAGTAAAAGGATTCCCTAGACCAAATATAGCAGCTCAACCAGAAAGTTAAAGAATTGATGAAAATATGATGCTACCCTTGTACAGATGTGGACACATTAAGTACTTCTGCCCCAAAATAATGGAACTAAACTAGGCACTTGACACAATATATGAAAACAGAGTTTAATATCTAAAAAGTGTTGGGGGGTAGGGTTGGTATTGCATAATAGCAGCTATTCATACATGATTAACATCTCTTCCTCAAACCAGTAAAAATAGAAAGTGTATTTTAAGATCAAGTGGTATGACTGGCAAAACCATTGGCATATATATATATATATAACAACTGGAGGTAATGGAATTGAGTTAGCTTAAGCAGCTGTGAACTAAACTGCAAGTTTTAAAACAAGGTTAAAACAACTTTGCAAAGACCCCGTAGTCCAGACTTGGAAGAATTATCACAGTTGTTGGCAGGCGAGATCTTGCAAACCATGATAAAAGCCAGCTGGATTACTCAGGCTCAGTCTGCACTGGATTCCCCAAATCTCTGGGTTCTTTCTGCAGCCAATGGTAGGCCTTGCAATGGGTGTAAAATGAGAACCATTGATCTTTATATGAGGAAGTGTTGCTTTGAGAAGCTGTAGAGAACTGGCAGTCACTATTCCAAAAGCTTGGACTGTTTTGAGCGTAGCAATTTCACCCAGTTCCCTAAAATAAAAGGAAAAGCTGAATGAGTAGCTAGAAACTGGACAATGCAAATCTTTACACTCAGATTGGAATACTGTACAGCTCATGTTACTACTTCGACCACTCTTCAAGTAAATTTTACTGACCTCTGTGGGGCAAATAAACATAAGGATTGAAAAGTAACTTTTTGATCGAAACACTGTTTTTGTTTTACTAACATTTAAGCATTTATTTAGGTTATTGAAGTACTGTACAAAAGCACATTTTACCAGGAATTTGCACTGGCTTTCTGGTTGTTCCCCGTACCACCTGGGCAAGTGGACCAACTTACCCAGCCATCACTGGGTCATCTGTATGAGCTTTTGTGGTCTTTCTACAGGAGGCAGGGGGTGGTGGTTGAGGACACACTGGTCCCACAAAAGTTATAAGAATGGATGACTAAAAAGGAAGCGTCATAGTGTGTTCAGAAAAAGATGAGGAGGAGCCCCTGTGGGCCCTTCCCATTTGTTTTACAGTGGAGAACAACTTAGAAGCTAATACCTCATTTGTCAAGTAACATGACTTGATTCACAGGTTGTGAAGCAAAATGGATTGAATGGGCAGGTAGGGGAAGGAGATGAATACTCAGAGGTTCGTCTTAAGGCATACGCATGGGTGACTGAATCCTCCAGCATGCTCTTAGTCTAGCCCAGCAGGCTCCAGAATCTGGCCTAGAGGCCAGACCCAGCGCCTGCCTGTGCCTTCCCCCGGGTGAACAGTGCTCATCGTTCTGCAGGGAAAGCTCTGTAAAGACCCTCCTACAGCCCTCAAGAGTCAGAACAGCCAGCTGGTTCCGGGTTCCATCCTTTCAACAGGCAGTGCCCCTGGAGGTCCAGGCAGATGCAGCTGGCCACGGTGACTCTTGGGGGCTGTAGGAGGGTCTTTCTTCCCTGGTGGAATAGTTGTGCTGGGGACGTTTTCCCTGCAGCAGCAGTTTCCAGATCGGAGACCGCTGGTCTAGCCCCCCCCCCCGCCCCCAAATTGCATAGCAAGCAACAGAAAGGCTGTGCTAACAATGGATCTGGTGAGCAGGGTGCAGCTTAATGAAGTGAGACAGGAAAGTCTGAAGCCAGTTAGAACTGAATCTCACTACATAAGAAGAGGCTGGGTAGGATGTCCAGCATTATTCTTGCAAAAGGTTCAAAGGCACAAGCTGATGTTTATCATATTATACAAGAGGGACTCTTTGAGTGCATTTTTTTTAATATGAAAAGAATATGACTTGTCACCATTCCTCTGAGCAGCTCCTGGAAAGCTATCATGGCAATTGTGCTCACTGCTGGCAGGCAGAAGAGTTCAAGGAGGAGATGAGAAGATTTCTTAGAAACGGGAACTACTGGCCAGCCATACTGTAAAATTCCTGCTTGCAATGTTACACAAGGGACTTTCACAGTGGACAACCCCATCACCTGTGGTCAGAAGACCGAAGCAGAGCACCTCCTATTTTCACAAACCATAGTAAAGAACATACCCGGACTCTTCAGAAAAAAGGAGAAAACTAATCTTGGGTGCTGGTAAGTTAGCGCCACCTGGTGGCTGATGCCAGAACTTCCACTTGAAATGATAACCATTCACTTACATTTGCAAAATATTTAGTAAGGTTTTTTTTTCCCCTTGAAAACAAAAGTTCAGGAGAGCAGCAAATTATTTACTCACAGTAAAGATGCAGGTGGTATCTGGTAGCATCGGCTAAGACCTAAGTGCTGGAGGCAACTGAGCTGGTGGAAGTACTGAAAGCATTCAGGCTTCAGCATAACACTGTCGCTGCAATGAGAATATGTTTTAAGTTACATTTCTCCATACATAAGTACAGCTGGTAGGCTAAAGGGAATGATTAGAATAAACCTAATTCTGAGCTATGGCCTTCTCTTGGTTTAAGAAGTACATTATTGTTGACTTCTAAATAGAAAGCAGTCATACCTCACTTTTTAAACAAAATTTGCAAGGTGTCTTCCAAAAAATGCAAAATATCATTAATCGGGGAAATGATAAAATTACACGACAAAAACAGCACCCAGCAATTTTGTATCTGCTTTCCTCATGAGACAGATCAGAATTTGCTTAAAAGAATTCCAGCTTCTCTCGTCACCCCTTTCCACTGAACCATTTTCAGGACAAACTTCTTAATAACATGATACTACAAGCAGTTATTGGCTTTCTTCTCTTTGCTACCAGTAGTGGCTTCCCTCCCATGTAGGAAGTTGGGAGTTTTTTTTTAGTTTCTGTGTAGCACAGTGGTTCCCAACCTAGGGGTTGTGAGCTATTTTTCAAGGAGTCACGGAGACCCCATTTATTACTGTAGATGCATTTGGGCAACATTTTTAAAATGTTGGATTTCAGGGAACCCCCCAAAAAAGGAATAAGTTTCTGAAAAAATATCTAGGTGTTTCCAAATACCTGAAAAAAAAGGTTGCATTTGGTCACCTACGGTAGTCTACATACATATTTTTTGCAGGCACACCTAAGTCACTTGCTGCTTAATGCTATCACTTCCAATCTTAGGAGGAGTCCTAACAAGTTGACATACCTAAAAAGGGGTCCTGGTGGTGTAAAGGTTGAGAACCACTGCTATAGCACATTAAAGGGCCTTACCCAATCCTACGTTGCTCACCTGCCCCGTGGTACAGCGTGCCAAAATGGCCATCATGTCGGGCAGGAGAAGCAGCCTGAGGTCTCCTTGGGGTAAGGGAACCAAAGTAGCTCTCCTGCAGCCCCCTATGGGTCTACTCAGGTCTGCACCAGCAAATGCGCCCTTAGAAGCCTTATGTGACCATCACAATGTGAAAGATGGGCTCCGATTGTCCCAGTTTATTTGTGGAGGAGTAAAGCAAGAGCCAATTTTCTTTCCTCCTCCTCCTCCACAAATGACTTCAGGGCAAGCGTGGGATTTGAACTCAGGACACGTGAGTTTGTTCATCCCCCCCCAAAAAGGTTGCATCCACTGCTAGCCAACAGATGAATTCCATTTTTAAGCATTAGCAGAAGGGAAAATGGATAGGATCAATACGTCGAAAGAAACTAGTATATCTCCTGTCAGCTCACCAGCTAAACTTGCCTGGTGTATAGACAGGGCCCAGTGTCGTTCTCAGGGTTGCACTGTGCGATACAGTTAAAAAGTAAAACAACTGCTTCCCCCTCTAGATACTTTGTTCGGTAATGTTTTGCAAACCCCATTCAGGGGAGCTCCATTCTATTCAAGTTCTGTCTGTCATGACAATAGCCATTTTGCTAGCATGCCTTTGCAGAGATAAGAAACATGCTGGGGTTTTGTTGATTACTTTGTACTAAGCAAAAGAGGACAGAGAGAGCTGCATTGGCTTGATTTTAAACATTGCTGATGATCAGCTAGGGTTGATACTGGAGTCTTTCGTCTTGTGCTAAGGTGAATCTTATAACCTGTTACTTCAGTGAAAAGTTAAATCTGCATGCAGTTAAATCTGCTCCGATATTCCTAATATTTGGGCATGTTCTTAGCACTTGAATAGCACTTAAGTGGTCTTACAGTGTTAAACACAGTTCTTCTGAGATGACAAGACAAACTTGGATACAGCTCAAATTCTTACCTTAAATCTAAGTGGATGAGACTGGAGCACCTTTCTAGTAATGTTTTAACATCTGAAATGAGATGACACACACAATCAGCCAGCCACAGAACACATCAATAAACATGACATAATTCACGTAAGGAGGGAAAGTCTGCACAAAAGCAGCTTAAAATTAGTTCTACCTACTCCTATGTTTACATGTTTTCTAACTTAAGATTTCATCTTGAAGGCCTGGTTCAGATTTAAATAAAATCTCATGAATAGATTCAAATCCCAAATGAAGTGGCTTCTAAGAGGACTCCCACAAGAACTTTCAAAGCACTTCAAGATAGTTCAGCTTGTTGCTTCACACAAAAACTGAATTCTCACCTGACATCAGGAGGTTTTGTCTGTATCCGCTAAGGTTCAGCTGCATCAGTTTTGGAGGAATGTGATTGACGGCTGCTCTCACGTGATCAATCGTAAAGCCACACCAGGCTAGGTTCAGCTCTTCTAATCTGCATGCAAGACAACAGCTTTCAAATACATGACTTTTTAAATCATTATTCATTTACAAAGTGTCAAAAACCACTAGCCACTGCACAGAAATTAAAACCAAATCAAGCTCTGCTCATGGACTTATGTTCTAAAATCAAAGAAGAGTATCTACTTCTAGTTAGAAGTTATTTTTTAAAGACAAGGGCCTCCATACTATAGCCTGCGGGCCGGATCCGGTATATGTAATGGGGAAAGCCCTTCTGTGTGGTGGGTAGCGTGGAGCGTTCCGTTGTGCTGCAGCTGCTAATGACCCTCGCGCTACCTGGAGAGACAAGGAAACAGCCTGCTGGGGTGAGTGACAATAGACGCAACTGCCCTCTCTCAGAGATGCAACAGAGCATCTCTCTGGGCAGTGCGAGGGGTATTGGCAGCGGCAGCAAAATGGAACGCTCCATGCCACTCACAACCGGGAAGTCTTTCCCCATACACAGCAGTCTGCGATTTGGAAACTGCTGCTTTAAGGAGTCAAAATCATCCAGTGAAATTGGCTGGCAACAGATTCAGGACAGGCAGAAGAAAATACATTGTATAATGTATATTAATGTATTAATGCTCCCAAGATGCAACCCTAACCTAGAGTTAGGCCAGCACAGGTAGGCCAGCAAAGTTTGGCCACCATAAGGGATACCGTAAAGTATGTTTGGACCACTCTCGGAGTCAGATGCCAGCACTCAGATGTGTGCCATCCTCCTTGACTCCGAGAGGGGTCCAAATGTGCTTTATGGTGGCCCTTCTGCCGGCCAAACTCCAGGTTAGGATTGCGCCCCCAGTCTCCTTTCTCACAGAAGTCCAACTTTCTCCTACTACCTGGGACAGCTGGTCAGCATCACCTCCAAGGCTTCTGCAGAGAATCCTGAGCATCCAGAGAGGTTGAGTCGCAGCAGGCCAGGGTTTTGTGCTATATTTCTAAAAGAGAAAAGGCAGTCAGCGTATCCAAACATTTCCAGACTATGCTGTCCGATCACAAAGTAACTCGCCTCGCCAGTGGCCAAAGGGAGCGAACTTAAGACACTTACAACACAAACTGGCAGATCTCTTTAGACAGTTGCTTGTGTGCCTTAGAGAATCCACACAAGGTACTACACATGGAAGCATTTTTAAGTGGCAACTGAATTGCTGCCACAATGTGTGACACCTACCTATTACACAACAGTGAGGAAGTACCTTACACTCCAGAGTCAAGGTGAGAGCAATGTTAAGATGAAAGCAAACATTGACTGGATGTTATTAATGTGAACAGCAACATGGCATTTACTTATTGATTGAGCGAGAGAATAAGAAGAGGAAGGTCCCTGCTTGGAGGGTCTTACAATCAGCAGCATAACCAGGAGGGGTCACAACACAAAGTTTTGCAAGCAGCCCCTCCCTCTGGGAGCTATTCTTGGTGGCTAGAGGAAAACTGAGGCTACATTGACCACAAATGTCTTCAAAGAGGAGGGGCTGCTTGCAAAATATAATACTGTGACCTCCTCTCTAACTACACTACTGTTTACAATCTAGGGACAAGAAACAAGACAGGGAGGGATGTGTGGTTGTTTCAGTTACTTGTACTTAGGCTTAATTAAGGTACAGAAAGTGGACTAAGGCAGTGGTTTTCAAATGTTTTAGTCCAGGCTTACTTTTGAGAATGGCACTCATGTTGGGACCCACCGAAGGTGATTTCATTAACCAGGAAGTGATGTCATAACCCAAAGTGACATCATCAAGCAGGAAGTGCCGTCATTGTGCACTTAATTCAAAATTATAATAATAATTCAAAATTATAATAATAATTCAAAATTAGATGAATTATGCAAAGAGGTTTAACCTATTAAAAACACAGATGATTATTGTGCATGATATTGCAGAAATATCTTGATCCATGTGCTTACTGGGCATGTGAAAACAACATTTAGCTTTACAGAACGCATTTCCAGTAAATCTGGAGCAAGAAACCAAGGTTGAAAGAGAGATTATCCCAAGAGTGCACCACCTAATTTGAACAAGCAGGCTGCTTGTTTGGGGCAATAGTTATGCAGCCAGGATTCATTCACCATCCTGCTAGTTTTAGGCCTGGTGATTCCGGCAAGTACAGTTTTAGCCCCTCCACATTCTGTCACCTCCTTCTGCCACACAGGAGGACGTGGTCTTGGCCACAGCCACTGCTTTGACTTGGGGAGTGGTAACACTGCAGCCACGGGCCTCAGTCCAGCATGTGTTGGTAGCTAGGACCAGCCATATAGTTATCGTCCGAATACATCACTTAAGACTCCTTTTATACTAATAATAGTTCAAGTAGCACCACTTTGCATGGGGAGTTTTAGGTTTTCAATGAGATTTAAAGCAATCGTATATTAAGAGCCAGGAGGACAATTCGAAGAGTGTATTCTTTCTCTCTCTCTCTTCTGTTTCAGGGAAGTGGGAGCAGAAGGTGGAGAAAAATATCAGACTGGGGTGGAAAGGCCTGAAAATCTACAATAATGTTTCTGCAAGAGAAGTGTGTGAACTTGATGGGCTGGGTATGCCCCCTCATGTTTAATTGACGGGAGAGAAAGCAAGGTTGGTCTTTGGCTCTCAGAAGGGACTGAGAGCGCAATCCTAAACTGGAGTTAGGCCGGCATAAGCGAAACCAGCAAAGTTTGGCCAGTACAAGGGCCACCATAAAGCGTTTTTGGACTACTCTCGGAGTCAGGGAGGATGGCTCACAACTGTCTGCTGGCCTCTCTGACTCCAACAGTGGTCCAAACATACTTTACGGTATCTCTTGAGCTGGTCAAACTTTGCTGGCTTAGTTTATGCCAGCCTAACTCAGTTTAGGATTAACTCAGTTTAGGGCGCAATCCTAAACTGAAGTTAAAAAAGGTAAAAGTTTCCCCACGACCGGATGATCTATTCGTGACCACCTGTAGGGGGTGGTGCTCATCTCTGTTTCTAAGCCTGTAGAGCCGGCATTTGTCCGAGGACAAGTTTCCATGGTTACGTAGCCAGCATGACTATACTCCAAGGCACATGGAACGCTGTTATCTTCCCACTGAAATGGTACCTATTTATCTACTCACATTTTTACGTGATTTCAAACTGCTAGGTTGGCAGGAGCTGGGACAAGTGATGGGAGCTCACTCCAACGCACGGTCTCAAACTGCCAACCTTCCGGTCAGCAAGCTCAGCAGCAGCAGTTTAACCTGCAGCGCCACCATGTCCCTAAAATGATATTAGGCCGGCACAATTAGGCCAGCAAAGTTTGGCTGGCACAAATGACACTGTAAAGTCTGTTTAGACCACTCTTGGTGTCAGAGAGGTCAGCACACAGATATGTGCCATCCTCCCTGACTCCGAGTGTGGTCCAAACGCACTTTATGGCGGCCCTTGTGCCAGCCAAACTTTGCTGGCCTAACTGTGCCAGCCTACCTCCAGGTTAGGATTGTGCTCTCAGGCTTCAAATTTTTAACTTCACTGAGATGCTGCAAGATGCATGCATGTTATACCTAAACATTTTATCCAATGACTTGCAGCAGGCAAGGGAGGCAGGGCAGGGGTCTGTTTAATAGATTAAGGCTACAGTCCTATGCAAACCTACCTGGAAGTAAGCCTCAATGACTATAATGTGATTTACTTCTGAGCGGACATGCATAGGATTGGACTGTAGTTATTAACAAATAGACGCCACAAGCCGTAGGTTATACAATTTAACTTCTGTAAAAGTTTAGCACCACACCTGCTTGGTGTTAATTCTGGCATGTCTCAATATATTCTGAAAGCACTGATCTACTTGCTCAGAACTCCTTTCTGTGTCCTCCTAGGACACCCTAGGAATCTTTCTGCCCACTGACCTAATGATATCGTCGGAAAGCTGAAGCCCTTCCAGACTGAGGTTCTGTAGGCTCCGGCAGTGGCTGAGAATACTGTGGAGATCTGCAGCTTGTATCGTACAATTAGATAGATCCAGATGTTCCACCCGCAGAGGTCTGGAAACCGGAAGATAGACAAAGACGAATGTTAAAAGAGTTTCTGCGGCAGTTGTCTTTTAAACAAGGCTGGCCACCTTGAGCAGTCTTTGCAAAGAAAAGGCAGTGTTAAAAATTTCAAAAATAAATCAAAATTAATCAAATTAAATTAATCAAAAGAATGTTAGAATCTAATTCTCTGTATATAGCTACATATCTGAAAAGCGTCACATCATCCAGCCAGCCTAATTCTAAAGCCCCCAAGAGCATATAGGAAGCATTTGTGAACTCTCTTTGCATGCTAAACTCTTCATACACATGTTTGGAAAGTATCAGTAAATAAAAAGATGACCTCAAAACATATGGGAGTGATTAATAACTGAATTTGATTATTAATTGTTACAATCAAGTGCACTTCTGATTTTGCATAATGTAATGAAACAAACCAGATTGAAATATCTGTATTCTATCAGACATTGTACTCTAGATTAGAGAACAACGTTTGACAGAATACAGTTATTTCAATCTGGTTTCATTACATTCTGCATTAAAGTCCACATCAAATGATAAATAACATGGTGGTATTATTCAAAAATAACAAGATTTTCACAATTTTGGTTAGTGGTGTCACATTCAGCGTCGTCATTCACGGGGCGGGGAAGACTGCGAAATGGACCGGAACGCGACGGGCGGGCTGCCGCTCACCCGTTCCTCCCGCCCAGCGTTCCGGCTGAATGACGACGCTGGTCACATTCACACCCGAGTGTGGCACCTGGCACAGTGTCCACCATCTAATGACGCCACTGCCACCAGAATGAAATGAGGAAAAAAGGGCCATACCAGCTGTATGCAGGAAAGCCTCACCTGCTTGTTTTAAACAAAGGGCTTCCAATGCAGGCCCTTGGACAACGGAAGGCAGTCACACCCAAGGGCAGCAAATGGCCAATCACTCCAGGCTGCAGAGTTCTCCCTGCAAGATCAAGCGTCTGCCAGAGTGATTCATCAATCCTGAGGAGGAAATGAGTTCACTGGTTAGCAAACAGAGATGGCTAAAGAAGAAACAACGTCAATATTAACAAATGCCTATTCTGAAAGCAGAGTCCTGGCTCATATACGTATATCATGGGTTTTAATATTCTGAGAGAGGCAAATCACATTGACATGGAGCTCTCCCTTAATATTGGTCATAATCCTGGCAAAGGTATGGAATAATCTATTTCCCTTAAAGGAAGTGAAAACATCTCTCAGGGAATTGAAGCAAGGACTGCAGAAATAACGAATGGTCATTTTGGCCCCATCACTAGCAAAAGAGCCTAGGGTCACTGTGTGGTGTTCGGAAGAAGAGAGATGCCCCCTCTGGTTAACAGGAAAGTGATACATTTGTAACATATTTAACATGTTAGAGCAGTGGAAGTGATGTCATAGCTGGACATGCCATCATCATGCAGGAAGTGCCATCATTGTGTCGCAATCAAATGACACTCCTGGAATGCAGACTGGTACTCTTGGACTGCAGCAATTGCACAACCATGAAACATCTTTGACAGAAAGCCGGATTAGGACAATATACTATGGACAAACTGTTATGTAAAAGCATTGTATTAAATACAAAAATTTTTAAAACGCTCACTTGAAAATTCGAACTGTTAACGTTCATAACAGGAATATAACAAGAGTAAGGTCTGCAGATGGCTGCTCCCAGCTTTCCGCAATCCACTTGACATCAGGTTGCAACCCACCAAGTGGGTCCCAACCCACAGTTTGAGAAACAGAAGATCAGGTAGGAAACATCAAAATGTCTTTAACTCATAAGCATGAATGTTCAGTGCCACTTTGTACCCAAGTGGCCTGGCTAGCTACTTAACTATCACATGAAGCACAGACACCTAACAATAAGGTATGTATACTTAATTCAGTTCAAAACTGTGACGAATTAAGGTTATTTCAGAGGAATCCATTCAAAGTGCAACATATGCAGACCCCAAGGGCTATTTGTTGTAAGATAGGCGGACATCTTCCCGCAAGGAAGCACTTCAGGTGTATTATATTCTTATTTTATAAACTTAAAACACAATGTATTTTTGCTGTGAACATGTAATTTTTCGTTAGAGGGACCACTGCAGTGTCTCGGAAAGCACCCCCATCAAACCTAATATCACTGATATTAAGAAGAATGGTCATTTTCCTTCCCAGTTCTATTAAGAGAGTCTGAAGGAGAAGCATGGAGAATTCCTCCTTGTCAATTTCACTCACTTCATAAACAATCTTCTCCCCCAGCTTCAGAATGTAGATAGCCGCAGAGAGCATGTGTCCATCAAATACAGTTGTACAATGATTCCCCACTTTGCAGTACTAACACCATTCACTATGAAACTGCTAGTACATAAGTTCCCTTACTTATGAACACATTAGGCTCCAGGGGTTTGTTTTTAAGGGCGCAATCCTAATCAACTTTACAGCACTGACATAGTTATGCCAATGGGGCATGTTCTGCATCCTGCAGTGTAGTAGAAGTCACAGAGGCTTCTTCAAGGTCAGGGAATGTTTGTTCCCTTACCTCGGAGCTGCATTGCCCTTATCCCGGTGGTGGAAAGTTGGTTTAGGATTGCACCCTAAGTTGTTTTATTCCTAGTACAGTAATGTTCCCATCTTCATTGTTGGAGCTGTCAGTTTCACTCAGACTGCTGCCAGTTTCACAGTGGAGCCATCAAGAATGCTTCTGAGCAGCTTTCATACTTAGTAGCATTGACTGCAAACCTGCAGCACAGAAAGTATTGATTCGTAAGTTGAACATTCTTAAGTAGGGGAACTTCTGCATCTTGAAACTGAGACTTGCAGGACTTACCCTTGCAGGCTGTTACGTCCCTTTCTATTACAAGTTAATGCTGAATTCTCTGTGTGTACCTATACTTGCCATCCCCACAATATTATACAATCCTTACAATGCTAAGTTCAGACCGAAAAACCACTACGCAACTATTAAAAGGCAAAAACTGTTCCTTCAAGAATTGAGGGCGCAATCTTAACCTGGAATTAGGCCTGCACAGTTAGGGCAGCAAAGTTTGGCCAGCACAAGGGACACTGTAAAGTATGTTTCAACCACTCTGTGGGTCAGAGAGGCCAGCACGCAGACATGCGCCATCCTCCCCGAGATCAAGAGTGGTCCAAATGTATTTTACGGTGTATTTTGTGCTGGTCAAACTTTGCTGGCCTAACTGTGCAGGCCTAACCCCAGGTTAGGATTGTGCTCTAAGCGAATCCAGTAAAAAAATTACTTACGAAAGTCGGTGCCATCTCTGGCAAACCTGAGAAACCTTTAGCAGCTCCGTTAGAGATAGGTATGAGAAGATTCCCAGCAGCAGCTCATCAGGCAGCGTATCCCAAGAAACACCTTGTAAGGAGACAATGTTGCAAGAATATTATGCAAAATGTAAAAGCAAATGCTTACAACATTTACCATAGATACTCAGCTATAGGAGGATAAATTTTTACCAATAAACGAGCTGTAAATTGGTTCCTTGTCTTACCTCAGGGTCAGTCAGGAGACAGGGCAGTTCAGGGGTGTTAGCGGCCTGTTGATTGTCTGCAGACCATCTTTTATGCTTGCAGAGAGTTCCGAGCTTTAAATTACACTCTGTTTCATATCACAGCTTGTTTCATTGTTTATACTGGTCAGAGCAAGGCAGCTAGCAATCTGAGCACGCTGTTGAACTTTCTGAAGTTGGATGCTGTACTGCGTTTTTTTCCCCCCAGTGGTGTAAAACTTAAATTTTGAATCTTTCTTTTTTCACATCAATTCAGTGCTATTATTTAGGGGGTGTTTATGCTCTTCTTCACAAGCACAATGTCCCTCATTCTCCCCTTGCTATTGTGATTGGCTACTGACCTTCTCAGCATGGGAGAAACAAGGGAGGGCGAAATCAAACAAAATTATAGTCAGACACCCCCCTAAGTTTTACTCAGCTGACTTATCAGGGGGTCATAGAAAATTCCATGATTTTTGGCTCCTAACCTGCCTTTGACTAACTTTTGAGATCGACTTATACTCAAGTATCAATGATAATTCCCTGAGGTGCTTTAATAAGTATTCTAGTTGCTCATGTGACAACCCTTTAAATCAAGCCTATCAGACATTTCACCTTATTTATAAATGCTCTGAAACACAAAAAGACACAGGCTCTGAACTATAACAGAGAAAGGCTGTAACACTTCAAAAGCAGCTTTTCTTGTTTTTCCCCCAGCCCATTTGTTGTATGCTAGCAGCATCTTCCGATCAGAAAGTTGTGTATTATTATTATTGGGCACATTGTCTGAATGCTTATGCATAGATAGCAACAGCTCCAATTCTACTTAACTGACAGCTCAATCCTAAGCTTTCTGGTGCCCACTGCTCCAGTGGTGCCCAAATGGTGCCGCTCGATCCTACGGGTGCTGGAATATCACCAGAGGTTTCGACAGAGGGAGCTTTTGTTCAGCTGATGGCAATAGGTCTCCTCAGCACTGCGCCTACTATTAAGCAGGCACGGAGCTGAGGAGGCCCATGTTGGGCTGCCTGGTCAGAATATGGCAGCAGAGGCCACTGACGCTGCTGCACGCCCCCCCCCCCGGCCTGGTCCTCCCCTCCTCCACCCAGTTCCAACCCCTCTCCACCTCCCCCCACCCTGAAAGGCTTCACCTTTGAGCGGCAGCCAAACTTACTGCCTGTGCTCTTTGGTGACGTCTTCTGGGCGCTAAAACCCAATGCTGACTGGTACTGGCCCGGTGCTGGCGCGACTCCCTCCCCAGGGGCCGCTAACGTGCTCTATTGCGCGTTCACAACACCCAGAGCCTGCAATAAGCGTGCACCGCTGGCGGTAGCAAGTTGAGGATTGGGCTCTGGATCGTGCTTGCTCAGGTTGTGACATTCTGAAAATGTGCAACATTTCAAAGCCAGTAGACCCTTTTTTTCCCTTCTGCTTCTTAAAGGGCTACCGCAGTACTACCAATGCGTGTCCTGGAAAGATTTTGAGCTTTCCTGTTCCCCAACTTAAGCACAAGGGTTGGGTCAGACCATACACATTGTCATTCCTCTGGGCTTCAGACCATGATATCAGACTGCCCATTGTAAGGAAGTTGTTCTGCCGTCCTATGGCATTTTTGCAGCTTGAGAAATGGGGCGGTACCTGCTGGTATGTCCAGTTCCTGAAGAACTGAACCTCCCTCTTATTTTCCACAAGAAATGGATGATGCAGGATTGTGCCAGCTTCTATGGGCCGAGGCCAACAGCATCCTGGTTCAAATGTAATACTTCCAATCCAACAAGCCACAGTTTATTTTCTTATGAAGCTACATATTCCCTTCTCTTCTCCCCTTCTGCACCTTAATTCAATACTTGCAGTTTGTTAAACCAGTTTCCTGTAGCATTCAAAGTGGAAAGCGGTGGTTTGGATTATCTCTACAAACCAAAGCTTGATACCGTGATTTGAAGGAACGGTACTGAATTAAGTACTGAATTAAGGTCCAAAAAAAGGAGAACAGGGAATGTACAGGCATGTGGCTTGTTCCCAGATTAATGAACCATGGATGTTTGGACTGGAACCATTAAAGCTGAACCAGAACATTGTGTTGCAGATGGTGTCAGCCCAGCGCTGCCAGTAATGGCTTACCGCCAGCGCTGGTGGTGCTTTATGGCACCGTGCACTAAAGAGACGCGGGCAGTATCTTGTATCGCCTGTATTAAGCCTGATAGGATTGAGTCCTTGGTTACTCTGATGATAACAACCCTCAAGGAAAGAGTTAGATTGAAAAGCAGGGAAGCAAAATTTAGTCTCCACAATATAAAAAAGCAAGACTTTTTGCCATGGCAAACAGAGCAACATGGAGCACATATACATGTGGCAATTCCAAATCAACTCTGCTTTGATTGTTCTCATCCTATGAAAGATATGCAAACTGAAGGAGACCAATTGACTCTATTAACTTTAGATTAGGACATACTCTGATAAAAGAGAAAACAACCCTTTCTGCAAACAGTAAAAGAGCCAAAACCAAAAGGGGTAATGTAATGGAGAAACGGGATACAGCAAATCAAGACTTTTAATGCTATTCACTTCTAACAAAAGTTTTACTACCAAATTCATTCAAACTAAGATATTACTGGTATAGGAAAAAGCAAACTCACTCCCATCAAGATCTTAAGCATGACCAATTGGTTAATTGGCTTTGAATGGATTTTGACAGTTTATTTTTCTTTACCTGTTACTGCTTCTCGAAGTAGCCTGGGTCTGCGGGCAATCACAAATTCTTTGTCCTTGACTTTCTGTCGCTTTGGAGGTGGACCAACACACACCAGCAGCTCCTGGGGGGTGTTCTCGCTGCCTAGTTTATCCTTAAGGACAGACACGCCCATGCCCGAGAGCAGCTCCGAGGTCTTGCTGGGGTCCCATGCCCACGTGAAACTAGTGCTGATGTTGCTGCCCAAATCTGGTATTTCCTGGAGATGCCTCCTGCAGGGAGATAAAAGCCAAGCGACACTGTTTTATACATTGCATTGCAGTATTCATCCATGGCTGCAACAAAGATGGAAGGTGTGCAGAAAAAGAAGCCACAAATATCCTGTGAAATATTGTAGCTGTTCTCAGACTATACTTGACTCAGTATAAAATAGCACTGCTGGGCATCAGGCTTGCATGTGCACACGCACACCTGTGAATGACACAAGTTCATCAATATACATGCCACAATTTCTTGATGTAAAAAAAAAAAAGGACTACATGAATCAGGAGTTTCATGTGCGTACTGATGGCAGACAACCCCTTCAGCAAAATGCAGTCATGCCTCATGATCCACTGGGGTTCTGTTCTGGAACCCCCCCCCCCAGTGGATACCAAATCAGTGGATAATGAAATCAATTGGAAAATAGCTGTAAAGACCCCCTTCTAGGTTTCCTGCTCCTCCATTGTTGCCATAGAATGCATTGGTATAAACACTGTAATGCATTAGGTCCCTAGATGGGGTGTCTAACGGAATCTAATGAAATGGAGGAAAGTAGGAAACGGGATTTTTTTTCCCTTGCTACAGGCATTTAAAGGTAAGCCCTGGTATCAGTGGTGAGTCAAATCAGTGGATACCGAATCACTGGATGCTAAGGTCCCACTTAGTATCTCTTGTGCTGTGTTCTATGACAGCAGAGGTGTATTTGCCCTGGGGCATGATACAGCATGTGCCTTGGGCGCCTCTGGAGGGGAGGCATGAGCATATGTGCTCAGTGATGTCATGCAGGGGGTACGCGGGGGTACGCGAGTACCGGTTTCTAGGATTATGGCTGGCCCCGCCCATTCACCCACCCACTCGTCGACTCCGCCCCCTGCAGCGTTTGAATTTCCTGCACATTTGAGTTGCCTGCATGTTCTCAGAGCCAGGCAGGCAGGCAGGCAGCGAGCAGAGCCTTGCCTTGCCTTGCCACTGAAAAATGAGCTGCTCTGGGGTTTTGGAACAGTTGGGTCACTTTAACATGATGCCAGGCCTCCGTAACATGTTCTGGGGGTGCTGTGGAATACTGTTGCAACTGTTGGGTCAGTTTAAAATCGTCTGAGGCCTCAAAAAGGGCTTTTATCATGTCCCTTCCTGCCACGACATCACTTCCAGCTTATGACGTCACTTCCAGTGGGCAGGTCCCAACACGTGTCAATCAAAAGTGAGTACCTGTTCTTAAATCATTTAGATGACACCACTGTATGTGCTCCAGTTGCTCCCCACTCGGGAAGCAGTTGGAGCGCAGGTACCCTCTCAGCTGTGGCGGCTATTTAGCCTGAGCAGCAGATGGGAGCACCCAGGTGGCACATTCTGCTGAAGCAACGGGAATGCCTGGCATCTGGGCATTCCAGGCTGCGGCTCAGGTAGTCGCCCCAGCTGAGAGGGCCCACATGCCCTCCTGGCTTCCTGACTCAGGAAGCCAGGGAGGTGTGCGGCTTCTAGTCACTTCTCCCAGCCATGGCTTGGGCAAAATTGAGAAGCCATGTGCCCCTCCTCAACATCATGATGTCACAACTTTGTGATGTCATGATGTGGCGTGCCCGGGTGCGATTTAGCCCCAAGGACACTTCTGTATGACAAAACTCCTTAGCATGGATTAAAACCAGCATGCCAGATGATGCTTCATATTCCTAACTTCCAAGCTTTGGCTGATCTGGCTGTCACATTGAAAGCAAAAGTCCACCCAGAACAGCCACGCTAGAACCAGCCTTTAGGTACAGCTACAGGTTTATTCAAGTTTCCAGACAGCAGATATGGCAGCTTTTGAAAACCGGGATATTTGTTCAAGAGAATAAGGTAAGACTATTATCAGTACAAGGTTGCAGCTCAGAAATAGCACAAATGTCCTAACATGCAGATAGTCCCAGATGCGATCCTTAGATGTCTAGCTAGGACTGGGAAAAGCCCCCGGCTCCAACTCTAAAGAGGAGCTAGCCAGTCCGTGCAGACAATGCTGAGCTGGGTGGACCAATGGTCTGACACAGTCTATGGCAGCGTCATACATTCAACAAGTCGGGGAGAAAAAGGGGGAGGGAAATGTTGCCTCCCAGAAATGACCTGCAGCCCTAATCCTGCGCATGCTAAACTAGTCCGCTGATTTCAGTGGTGCTCACGTCTAGAGAAGCGGGTTCATTCGCCCTCTGCATTGCATTGGCCACATCTAGGCTACTGTTCCCTATTTGTGGGTTGGCCGCAACCTCCAGCAAGGTGAGCCCCGCGACCAGCAAATGCGCGCGCAAACCGCTTGTGCTTTGGGCGGGATCCGCTGATCTTTCATTCTTTATCGGCGCCCGACTCCCGTTTGCGCCCCTCCGGCTTTACCTGTGCATGGTGCTCCAGCGCGGGATGATGCATCGAAAGCCGGGACCCCCCTCCGTTTTTCCAGCCCGCGCCGCTGCACCACCAAATCCAGCAGCCGCACCAGATGCCCAAGAGGAGCAAAGGGTTCCCACTCGCGCGCGCCCCGCCCACATAGGCTAACGTTCTCCCCCCTCCTGCAAGGAATGCTGGGAATTGTAGTGCATGGCTATGAAAAAGCCTTACTTTTAGGGCAGGCAGGCTATAATAATATATTTGCTATTATTAACCATTTTATTAACGATTTTTAACAAAGTTATTGGAAGTTTTAGAGAAGCAATCGTTAATACTACCCAAAATCTTCTATTTCTTTGCCCCCACTGCCAGATCTAAATGAGGGGTGATTTATTCTAAGTAACACGGTGGTTCCTGTGCCACACTCCTGTGATGTTCTAAGCACGCAGATTGCAGATTGATTGCAGATTGATTAAGAACACGTTTCCAACGATTTAGCACTGCGTTCAATGTAAATATCAGGATTAAATAAATCCAGGACTAAATAATTATTGAATTGTAAATAAAATACAAGTAGCGGGGTTATCAATAACAAAAACAAAATAAATAACAACAAATAAAAAACAAATACCTCTATATAATGAATGACGATAAATCAATACGATAAATAACAAAAACAATAGAAAAGTTGGCTGTCTCGAGGTCTCCTGGGAAATGTAGTCCCATCCCCGGGAATCCAGCCCAGCGCGCGCAAAGGCTCCTGGGTGTCGTAGTCCCGGAGGCAGAAAGGGGAGGAGGCTTCTCCCTTGCCTCCCTCGGGAGGGTTGTTTGGATTCTGCCCAGGCCTCCTGATATGACGCGCCCGAGGACGAGGTAAGGCGTCGACGGCGAGCGAGTGGGCGAGCGAAGCAGGAAATGTCAGGCGCGCGGGCAGCCGGCTTGCTTTCCTCCCTTCGGAGCGCCGGGGCCTCTGCCTGAGGGGGCCTCTCAAGGGCTTCGCCTGGAAGGCTCTTGCCGCGGGCGGGACGACGCAGGTGCCCCCCCTTCGCTTGGCGACCAGCGGAGCCGGCGCTCTTCGGGGCCTTGCAGCAGCCGCGGGGAGGACGAGAGGAATGGAGCCAGGACGGGCCCGGCCTTGCTGCTGCTGCTGCTGCTGAGTAAGTGCCACTGGCCGTGCGGAGCTCCCAGCCCGCCCTGCAGCCTTCCTCGCCTCCCGAGCCCGCGTGCGCCCCCCACGCATTGCACCACTGCGGCCAAGGCAGATGCTTTTGCTTTGGGAGTTGTCTTTAAAAGCGTTCCTTTAGGTTAAAAAGAACTCCTCGCAAGCAGAAACCTAGCACTTCACGCCTTTCCGCTGGTATACAGCATGATGGCATTACAGGTTCAGTATTCCTTACTTGGAATACTGACAGCTTGGGACAGGGAGGTGTCTGGATTTTGGAATAATTGCTTAACTATACAGGCGTGTCCCAGTATCCGTTAGGAGTAGGCTACTTCAGAATGCCAGCTGCAAGGGAGTGACAACAGGATGCAAGCATTTTGTTCTCTCCTGTGCTCCCTGAGGCATTTGGTGGGCTACTGTGAGATACAAGAAGGTGGACTAGATGGGCCCTTGGCCTGATCCAGCAGGGCTCTTGTTATGTTCTTATCCATAATTTCAGTTATCCATGGATACTGGGATGCCCATTAAAAAGATAGGGGAACAGATCTCTCTCTCTTTTTAACCTTGTTGCAGCAAAACCACTGATGTTCCCCTATCTTTAAAAAGGCATCCTCAGTATCCATGGTTTCAGGTATCCATGGTGGGACTTGGAACGGAACCCCAGCAGATACCAGGGCATGCCTGTAATGAGAAATGCTTTATCTTGGACCCCCTCAGTCAGTGGCGTAGGCCACTGACTATAGGGAACAGGCCCTGCTGAAACCTGTCTCCCTATGGGGAGGGTCTTTTTTTCTTCACTTGGATGTTTTCTTTATGCAAGATACCATTAAAAAAAGACAATACCCAACTTGTGTAAAACCTTTTTTTATCCTCTTGTTCTCCTGAAGTAGAGTGTGGTCAAGCCCTAACTATTCTGACCCAATTTGTATGACAATAAACTGTGGCTCCCTGGGGAGTCACGGAATCTTCATGAAAAACTACTGCCCTATACAATGTATAGCATTGTTGTTCAAACTGTCGGTCGGGACCCGCTTGATGTGTCGGGACCTGATGTCAGGTGGGCTGCAGAAAGCTGGAAGCAGCCATCTTGGAAACTGCAGATCTTACTCTTGTTAAATTCCTTTTGTGAGTGTTAACAGTTTGAGTTTTCAAGTGAGGGTTTTTTTAGAATTTGTTTTTAATCCTGTTTTTAGTTCTCTGCTTTCACATCATATTTTGTCCTAATTTTGCTTTCTGTCAGGGATGTGTCATGGTTGCACAATTGCAGCAGCCCAAGAATGTCAATTTGCATTTCAGGTTTATTATTTCAGGTCAGTTTATTATGTTATAATGACAGCACTTCCTGCTTGATGATGTCACTTCCTCCCACAACATCCCTTCCAGGTTAATGACATCACTTCCAATGCGTCCCGACACGAATGCCATTCTAGAAAGTGGGTTCCGGTCTAAAAAGTTTGAATACCACTGATGTGTATAGGATTGTAATGCTAATGGGGAGTCGTGGCTGTTGGCCCAGTAGGTCAAGGGAGTCGTCAGTTGAAAAAGTTCGGGAACTTTTGTAGAATGATGTAGAATGAAGTGGTAGAAGGCCGGAGTCTCCAGACTAGTAATGTTGAGACCTGGACATATTTATTGAATGGTTGTCTTGGAGGGTTGCTAGTGCTATTTGCTAAAACCAGCTATTGTGATTTGCTCATGCAGTATTGTGCAAATTGGGAGTAAGCACACTGCTGCATTTTCATTTCAAATTTTATCTATTTTTAAAACTGTATACCCCAACTTTCTCATCCCCATAGTATTCAGTGGGCGACTCTCCCTTCCCAGGGCAGGAAAAACAGCCTAATAGCTTCATTTCATCTCTCTTTTAACGATAAAGCCTTTCTTTGGTGGAAGCCTATTGATTTTTATAACTTTTTCTCATCAGCTTTGTTCCATGTTGTAAAAATTATGAAGTAAAATATTCCATCAAATTTGAATCTTTCTGGTCTGTTCTGCCTTTAATCAGTAAATTGTGTTACCTGGATGGAATTTACAGGCTTTGATAGGTGCCTGTAATATTCAGGATAAAATTAGTTCAGCCCACAATCACTTCTTGGTTCATAGCCATTACATCTGATGTATAGAATGATAATACTTTTGTTATGTTTTAGATAATGAGTTTGGACCAGACTGACTTTTTTCAACTTCTACATTGCTTTATATTAGTGTATTAGATAAACGTTTTCAGCTCTTTGTTAGGTCTGTGGTCTCGAAGTTTAGAGTGTTCCTGAGGGCCAAAGAGCACATGACAGCAGCAGGCTTGTATGTAGAAATGTTTCTGCCCTAGGGAGGGGCAATTGAGAGCATAGCATGTGGGGTGGAGGAGAAACTAAACACTTCCTCCACCCACCACCTCTGAAACGGCTTTTTAAAACTGCTTTTTGCAGTTAAAGTTCTGTAACTAGAAAAAATCCTCGCCAGGAAAATGCTTAAAAACCAGCAGTTTTGAGTAGAAAAGCAGTCAGATGTTATTTCATTTATACAGACCTAGTTACTTAGGTGGTCACCTGTAATGCTTGTGGAAGAAAACTTGTGTATGAGGGAGACTTTTGGTGCTATAAGTAGGACTTCAATATTTGTTGCGTTTGTTTCTGGGATTCCCTGCTGATAAAAACAAAACAAAACGTGTCTGTCCGGACCCTGGGGAGGCAGAGGCCACCCCAGCAGAACTTCAGCCTGCAGAAGTCAGGCAGGCCCAGAGGTAAGTAAGGTGAGACCCTCTGTGTAGGGCCTCGGTTGGTCAATGGAAAGAGGCAGGAGGTTGCCTCGCTCTGGCTCCTGCTCCTCTCATGGGGTTCGTCAGAGGTCTGCCATCAGCCTCAACCCCCTGACCCTCATCACAGGCCACTGGGGCCACTCCCAGTGGCCTCATCACAGGCCTCTGGCATCACAGGCCACCTTTCTCTTAGCTGGAGCCACTGGGGTAGCTGTGGCTTGTTTCCCACTCTCCTGCCTCATGAGTAGTTCCTCTCCTGGCTGGAGCTGTCTCACAAGTAGTCCCGCTCCCAGCTGTGGCTCCTGTCTCATGGCTCGGGGACTTGCTCTGCCCATTGAGCAGGCCTTGCTTGATGCCGGTTGGCCCACAGCCAGAGCCAATCATGTGCTCAATGCCAGCCCCAAGGGCAGGCCCCTTCCAGCGTCCGCCTTGCTGTTGGAACCCTTTGCCCGAGAGAGTGGGAACCTCCCCTCCAAGTCCCCAGAGACTGCACCAGGCTGCTAGGCCTTGGCACGGGGTGCAGCTGGGGTCTTCTTGGCCCCATGGCAAAGGGGCATGCTTGCCAGCAGGCTGGTCCCCCTGGAGGGGCTTGGGCAAGTTGGGGTCTCGGAGGAGACCCCGACAACACTAAATAAAAGCAGTTAAAATAAAACACAAGTCAATCAGGCAGTCAATTAGAACTGCTATTTTGCAACTTGCTCTGAGAAAAGCAACCCCTTTGCTTAGCCCTCACTTGCTGAAGAATGTGAAAGTGATGAATCATTTCTACATTCCATTGTTCAGCGAGCCAGGGCAAAGGGAGGGGATTGCTTTTCCCCAAGCCAGCTGCACAATAGTAGTTCAGAAGTCCAGATATTTTTGTCCAAGGCGTTAAAAAAACCCTGTAGTGTACTGTGTTTACTGTAGTGAAAATACAAGAAGGTCTTGTGCTCATTCCCACATATAGGCTGTAAGTTCTACTCTCTGCTTTGTGGTGTGTTGTCATTGCTGAAAAATGTCAGAGGCCGTCAGATACCCGTATGGGTAACAGTGAAAAGAGCAAGAGGAGGCATTTCTCATTATATTTATGCAGTTATTCCAAAATCCAGACACCTTCCTGTCCCAAGCAGTCTGGATAAGGGATACTCAACCTGTACTACATCTGGATGACTCAGCAGCCTCTTTGGGATCTTGGGGCATCACAGCAGCTTCTGAGGTGCTAAAAAGGTCCAAAACAAGTGAGACATAAGGGGAGAGACAGGGAAATCCAAGGGTAATGGCATTCAAACTAGCCTATCTCAAAAGGTACTTCTGAGGGTAAAATAGTGGCAGGAAGAAGGTAGTCATGATAAGTGGCTTGAGCACCTTGAAGGAAGGGCAGGATAGAAATGTAAATAGCTTTGTGTGTTCATAAGTGATAACCAGGGTCATTGAATGAACAAAGCTGATTAGAAAAGAGAAATGTTGGATAAATTGTTTTTCTTTTTCCTTCTTCAGGACAGATCATATATTTTCAGTGATTAATTTTTAAGTGAAAGCAAATAGCAAACTAAGTGCATTTGAAATGGCATTTTTTGAAATTGTATGGCATTTTAATTTCCCAATAATGTACAGGAAGCACTTGAAGGCTAAGTGGCATTGCGTAGTTGTGCTGGCCATTTGCCTGCAACGTTGCTGTAACACAACACTTTTTGATGTTTTTGTCTAGCTGCCAACAGGCCTTGCTTTAAGCCCGTAAGAGCTTCACAGGTTTCACTGGAATTCAGAGTCATGGGCTACTGCACTATGCTGTGGTTGCATGGTAGGGAGATCTGTGCTTGAGTGAAGGAAGAGAATGTAGATTATGACATTGATTAATTTCCAATAAGCTAATGGGATTCCCCCCCCCCTTTACATTGGACATCAGACCCCGAAGCCCCAACTCAAGCTGTTTTTGAAGCATTGTCTGTTGCAAATGTGGTTTGCTATGCTGTGGGTGAGTTGCTGTTTGAAAAATGAGAGCCAGAGCCTCTCCAGCAGGTTTTGAATTCAGGGCATCGTGTTGATGGGAGGGAGAGGCCTTCCTACATGAGCACTAAGGACCAAGCTATGATCAGTATGCTTTTTTAACCATGCATTACGTCATTTAATTAAATGTTGGTTTGTTTTCAATACAGCTGTAACTTTCTTATACATGAGTAATACATCCTGGCCGGAGGCAGTGGACAATAATGAGTGGTGCAGCTTTGGGCATTGAGATAGTATTTGTCTTCTTTTTGGCACTAATCATACTACATCGGTATGGAGACTTCAAAAAACAGCACAAGCTTGTAATTGTAGGAACGTTACTAGCTTGGTACCTTTGCTTTCTCATCGTCTTTATTTTGCCTTTGGATGTCACTACGGTAAGGAATTTCATTTTGGCTTTTTCCTTTTTATGAAAGTTGGCTATGCATGCGTAAAATGACCCAAGTACGAATAGTCTCAGGTTTGTCTGTTTTGTAACTTCCTTCCTATACCTAACACATTAAGGGTTTATTATTACTATTTGTCCGTGAACTTTGTGTTGAAAAGCGGTATATAAATACTGTTGATTGATTGATCCTGCATGGTCTTACATTTGTGATTGTTGACACTTTTAATCAATATCCTATTCCTGTGCAGTCCCCCCATATCTGCTCTTGAAAGTCCCTCAATCCTCAAAAACCAATTTTCAGAGGGTGTGGGTAGAGGCTTTTGAGGGAAGGGGAGATCAGTGAACATCTGTCTCCCCTCTTGCACGTATGGGGCTCCTTCGACAAATGGAAGACTTTCTTCAGGTACAAGGAAGGAAGGAAGACTTCCTGCAGATAAAACACAATGTTTTTGTAGTAAGTGGGCAACGAAGATGCCCTTGAATAACTTGCATTGATGGCTTTTAGAATAATTCTCTCTGCATTTGAGGAAGTTTCACAAACAAATGTGAAGAGTTAGAATTCAAATATTCATTGTCTGCTGTTGCTTTTTCCTACATTGCAGCAATGCAAATATAAGTTAAATTCTTTTAGGGCCTCTATTCCAGCCCTATTCCATGCTGAAACTGTTTATTTACATGTACAGTAGCATCGTATGTGATAAAAGTCAGCTTTAAGCAATTAGTCCTTTTCTGTTGTTCAATGGGTTCCAGCTATATTAGCACAGTGTTTGCAAAATATGTCCCAAAAATCATATATGGAAAGATGTGTTACACTGAGGGCGCAATCCTCACCAACTTTCCAGCACTGGGATAAGGGCAATGCAGCTTTGAGGTAAGGGAACAAACATTCTATTACCTTGAGGAAGTCTCTGGGGCTGCCCCCCCAACTGCAGGATGCAGCACCTGCCCCATTGGCACAGCTACGTTAGTGCTGGAAGGTTGGTTAGGATTACGCCCTGAATTAATCTCCTGATTCAGAATGCTATGTTTTGCTTAAATTTCATCCCTCTTATTTCTTTGAGTGTTGCCTTCCTCCCATTTGGGCCCAATCCTATCCAACATTCCAGTCCCAATATAGTCCTAAGCCCTTACCTTGAGGATACTTCCATTACTGCCACCCCACTGCACAGTTAGCATGGCTGAATGTTGGATAGGATTGGGCCCCTAGTCTGTCTAGGATCAGTATTGTTGACACTGGTGGGCTCCTGCTCTCCAGTGTTTCAGTCTGATATTTCCCAACCCTACCTGGAGGTGTTAGGGAACCTGGGAGTGTCTGCATGCAAAGCATGTCTTAGCACTAAACCTCACCCCTTTCCTAGTTTTTAAATGGATAGGTTTCTTTGCTATTCCCACAAAATCTCAATTTGCTCTTTTCTAATTGCCAACTTTTTTTTTTGTCCTCTAGACTATATACAATCGATGCAAACTTGCTGTAAATTCTAGTCCGTCCGAAAGCAGCACCAACAATAAATCAAACATACCAAGGTACAGAAAACTGATGTTCTTATTGCATGCAAATGTAGAATAAATGTTTTCTATAACTAATGCCATCATTAAATTGTTTAGCAAGAGCTAGACCTGAGGTTTTCAAACTGGGTTATTGTGATGCTCCAGCCTGGAAAGCTTGATCCCTGCCCCCTTATAAGGGGTGGTACAATGTTTATAGTGGCACCAGCGCTCCTGTGATCATGCTGGCATGGAGGAAAAGGGGCTTTTTCAGATCCACCAGGGGTTATGCCAGCCTCTCGGAGAGTACGGGAAGCCTGTGGCCTCCTCTGTGGGCCTCCTTGCACCTTCCAAGTGCTGCAGGTCATGATTGTGACCCACTTCTGGTTTTCGGAAGCATTTCTAAGGTGTGGGGAGGCCCACAGACTTCCCGCACCCTCCGGGAGGCTGGCATAACCTCTGCAGCAGTGGTTCTCAACCTAGGAGTCGGGACCCCTTTGGGGGTCGAACAACCATTTTGCAGGGGTCGCTGGCGCCTCCCTCCAAAACACACAAGGGTGGGGGGAAACAGGTCTGCGGGGGGGTGGGGGACGAAGCTCGGCCCAAGACAAAGGAAGACACTAAAAGGGAGCTGCGGAATTTCTCACCTTGGAAGCCTCACGGGGCGCCATGGGACTACTCGGGAGGAGGCACGCCATGGGACTACTCGGGAGGAGGCGCGCAGGGGCGTTGCCCGGGGAGGGCTCCTGCCCACGCGCGCTTTCCCGGGAGGGATGCTCATTGGGCGGTGTGGGGCCGACTCGCGAGTCAACGCACGTCCGAGGCTGCCATCCCGTGCGCGCTCTCGGGCCAGAGCGGGACTTCCTGAGAGCAGCATGCAGGACGGGCGGCGGCTCTCCAGCCCTGAGAGAGTCTGCAGGGCGCTGCACGAGTGAGCCATCCTGCTCCGACGTCAGGCTTATGGGTGCTTTGCCTCCCCCCCCCGTCACAACAACCCTGCAAGGTAAGCGAGGCTGAGAGAGGGGGACCGGGTCAAGGGCACCCAGGAAAGCTGCCTGGCTTGAGCAGGGATTTGCGTGCTGGATCCGGTCCGCGCGCCACGCTCTCATCCCTCTCGAGATGACTTTCCGGGCGGGGGGGGGGGCTCATGTGGCGTTAAAGGTGCAAGTTCTCGCCGAGCAGGTGCAGCCACACTGGCTGGAGAAAGAGGGCCTTTTGCGCAGATGGGAGGCTGCGCGAGCTAATGGAGGCCTTTGGGGAGAGTCAGAGGGCTGCTCGTGTCTGCGCGCGCTAACGTGGATCTGAGTCCCAGGCTGCAATCCTATACTCACTTTCATGGGAGTAAGCTGCATTGAACACAATGAGACTTACTTCTGAGTAGACATGCATAGAATTGCGCTGTCAGTGAGTTTGATGCAACTTGCCCCCAATTATGGTTGGGAGTCCCAACAGGCTGTCATAGTAAAAAGTGGGTCCCGGTGGAAAAAAGGTTGAGAACCACTGCTCTACAGGCTCCACAGGCTCCCCCACACCCTTTGGTGGCCAGCACAACTCTCAGTAGGTCTGATACTGCCTTTTTTCCCCCAGTGCCAGTTCAATTGCAGGATTGCTGGTGCACCCTCTCCCACACAAAAACGTACAAGGTCCCACCCTCTCCCGAAACCTCTGAGCTAGACTGTTTCCTGACAAGAGTAGCATCAATGTGTGACTTGACAGTTCCCAATAAGGTATGAGTAAGACTCAAGTGAAATTTAATTTACAATGGCCTAACTGGCCTATCACCAGTGGAATGAGCATGCACGCTGCCACAACGGTGCTAGAAAGTAAGTTGCAGCACCGTGGAGAATCGTGGTGCCAGTGGAGAGGCCTGCACCAGACTGCTGACCCTGGTGCGAGATCAGCATGTTGCCAGAGCAAATGAGCTCTGTGCAGGCAAACAGAATGGGGGCGAGAAGGGATGTAATGGGGTGGGGGAAGGTGCGGATCAATCCTAGGTGGAGGGTGGGGTTGGTAGCAGAGGCTTCCTCCATATCCTGTCCTCTCTGCTGGGTCTGAGTTCCCAATGCAAAGCTGCTTGGACTGGCAAAGCTGCACCAGCAATTTTGCTGGTGCGAGCATGTGTAGCCCCATAGAGGCTTCTAGCCCCTTTGGCGTGGAGTGACCTTCAGCAGTCTGTTCCTGCGGTGGAGGCAATTTTGGTGCCACTGTATTGCAGCATGGATATTTTGATAGGATTGTGCTGTTAATAAGATATCTCTATATTTAAACATCTGGCTGTTCTCTATACATCAGCATTTCCCAAACTGGTGGGCTATGACCCACCAGCCTGGGAAGCACTGGCTCATGCCCCTTGAAGTGGTGGGGAGGGAGGGAAGGCATCAATGCAATCCCCAGAATCTTGCTGATGCAGGGAGAAAAGGGGTTTTTGTTCTCTTACCTGTAGGTAGTGCCAGCCTCCTGGGGTGTGTGCAGTGGCATTTCTACAGGGAGGGCGAAGTGTTGCAAGAAGCCTTATCCTGTCATGTAACTCCCTCCTCTCCCTTGCTGCTGTAGCCAGTAAGCAATGCCAAGATGTTGCTTTTCCCTGTGAGGATTGGCTAAAACGGTGCAGGAGAGGAGTGATTTCCACTTAATGGCAGTGATGTAAAAGAGGTGCCTTTTTTAGTATGCAAAGCCTAAGGCTACAGTCCTGTGTGGAATTGCTGGACTCCCATTAACTTCAATTGCTCATGTCTTTTAACTTTAACACTATGAATTGCATCAGGAAACTTATGGCAAACCAAAAGAAGCACAGGACTTCTGAGATTGCATTTCTGCTTTCCTTCTTCCCTTGTGATATTCATCATTTAAAAGGCTTTTAGCCTGTCTTTCAGCCAGAGTCTGCCAAATGTAAAACAACTTTAAATGAATTGCATAAAGTATAGCAAAACAAAACATCAACCAGTGCTAGTATAGTAGCAATAAAATTATATTTTGTAAGCTGCCTTGCCCATTTGCCTTGGCAAGGGAAAGGTGGAGCAGAAATTTTTAAAATAAATAAAATTACAATGTAAGCAGCATTACAAATTTTTTAGTTGTTGCTTCACGGATTTCATTTTCTTTTTCTCCGTGAGAGTTTGGTTAATAATAATAATAATAATAATAATAATAATAATAATAATAATAATA
>JAJKFI010000101.1:3138620-3201236 GCA_029204185.1 Lerista edwardsae | reverse complement strand
TAATAATAATAATAATAATAATAATAATAATAATAATAATAATAATAATACATTTATTTATATACCGCCTTTCTTAATATCACTAGATTTCTCTAATGATTGAACTCAAGGCGGTTTACATAGGCAGACTTTCTCACAAACCCGAAGGTTTTTACAATTTTACAGAATGTTCTGTCTTCCAAGAACAACACTCCTACAGATCTTTCTTTCTGGATTTAGCCTTCTTTCTTTAGCCACCCGTCTGTCGTCTGCTGGCTGATGAGGCTTCCCTGCTGCCACCAGAGATGCAGCTGATTTCAGCACATTCCTCCTCCCACGAGGCAGCTGAAACTCAGCTTTTAATCAGCCGCAGTTTCCAAGGTCTGCTGCTCGCAGAGACTTCCGGCAGTCCCGAGCTCACGACCTTGAGATCTTCAGGTGTTATCTTCGGGCAAACGGAGGCATTAACCCTCTCGGCTAAATCTTCTGCCAGGAATGTTCCAGGAACCTGATCTTATCTAGGCATATTTTCACCTCCATCTATATCTGTGACTGCAATCTTGTAAAGTATCTTTGTCATCCATGATCACCTTTGATTCGTCAGAAATAGGTGGCTCACTCTGTGTGCTGACCTCTCTGACTCCAAGAGTGGTCCAAACATACTTTACGGTGGCCCTTGTGCTGGCCAAACTTTGCTGGTTTAGCTTATGCCGGTCTAACTCAGTTTAGGATTGCGCCTTTATTCAGGCAGAGAACTTTATCTTGGCCATTAGTTTGCGCACATTGGTAAAACATCAAATCTCTTTATTAACCATAACACAGAAGGGCTCCAGTTAAGCATAGTCTCATAAGTAACAAAATGCCCTTATTGCCACATTAGTCCCCAAGGAGCATAATAAAACTCGCTAGATGCTTAACGTACATCTCACCTCGGAGCTGGGACAGTTAACAAAGTGTGTTGCGCTGCAAGGTCCAGAAAGAGTCCCAGGAATTCCCAAAAGTTCTTCTTCCTTTTTATCCTTACTTATAATTAACACCCCTCCTTCAGCAGTTCTTACTCCTCCATTTGATATGTGCCAAACCTCACGTACCTCTACCAGCACACCTACATTCAGCTTAACTCTTGACACACCCATGTTCCCATCACAGCTCTAATAAAGTATCCTTTTGAGTAGGCATGAGACTTACAAGTGTTTTTCCTGTGGGTTAGTAGGTCTGTCCCATAGAGTAAATATAACACTAGAGACGCCATGCCCATAAGAATCAATGGGAACCAAATGAAGCCAAGGGGCGGGCTTAGCAGCCATGTTTGGTGACTCAAAACAATGCTGATTCCAAGCATTTCAGATTGGTTTGCGTGTAGTGTTTAGGACTGAATCGTTTACTCCTGAAGTAAAAACTTACGAAAATAAAAACGTGTAATCATGTAGAAACATCACTGGTAACCTTATTATAATTTAATATGCACTTACAAGGTTTAATTCCGCGTAATTATGTTACTGAACGTACCGGACGAAATGCTGTCTATTTTAACTCAGATTGCACTATTTTGACAGACTTTATTGAAATCTACACAAGCAAAAATAAAGTGTGAACGGGAAGGAAAGAAAAAAAGGGGAGGGTGGGCAAAAATTAGATAAATATGTAGGAAAATTACATTAAAATCTCTCAATGTATAACACAACTAGTTGTCAATAGGAGAGTAATTCTTTTTTACTTCTAGGCTATTAAGAGTATTTTTTTTAAACTTCTACACTCACCCCCCCCCCAATAAAACAAATTCTGTTAATGTTCAGAAGTTCGAAAATATTACAGTAGAAAATGGAAGGTGGGAAAAAATGTGTAAACAGGAAGGGGGGAAAAAGGACGGGGGGAAAACATTTTTTTTTTACCTTCTAGACCATTAACAGTGGGTGTCAGAAAATGGTGAATAAGACTGCTAGGAACAACAAGAAATTGCACAGCTTCAAAAATAATGCACTGACTATTTCCGTGAATTGTAGTTTTATTGAACCAATGTAATGTGAATACATGAATCTTTCCGTGGAAATTAAATCCCATTTTTCGTTCAGCGATTCGCACACCCGTATTCAGAACACGCAGGCATGCTTAAAGAGGTTGAAATTAACTTTTACACGCGTGCAGGGTGATTTTTATTCGTGAATTCGCAGCAATCCTCCTTGGCGGGAAAGAGCTGAGTCAGCCATATTTGTTGACCCGGAAGCTTCAAGATAATGATGTCATGCCACCTCTAGTGTTATATTTACTCTGTGGTCTGTCCCAATGGTGTACACAGTGTTACTTTGTAGCTGATCTTTTTGTTTGAAACTGAAAAATGACTTTTGGGAGGAAATTGAATGTTTCTGAAACATTTGTTCTGAATCTCCTTGGATTAAATATAAATCTGGCTGTCTTGACAGAAAACAAGAATGTTTCAAACCATGGAGTTACATTCCTGCTGGAATTATGCCCATCTTTTGGCGCGTAGTATACTGGACGTCACAGTTCTTAACATGGTAAGAGATTGAAGGAACAGGAAGCTTGTAAAAATTCAGACTAATTTGTTCACAAAACATCAACATGCTTTTCTTTAATGTATAACATTTGAGTGTTGATCATTAATATGAAAACTTCTAGTGGGTTTCGTATAAATGCAGGGGCTAAACATCTTGCCAAGAAGGAAGTGCAGACATCTTAAAACATATATTTTAAGCCAGCCCATTCCTCAGCTCCAATCAAACAGGTTAAACAGGGGTAGTGTTTTGATTTAGGGAAATAACCACACTGCTGTTGCAGACTGGGTGCATCCTTCATCAATGAATCATTCGTTTGCATTGCCTAGTTGCAGATAATCTCATTGCATTTGTTGCCTGTTACTTATAATATAAGGGACATGATGGCACTGTGGATTAAAGCTGTAGAGCTTGCTGACTGGAAGGTCGGCAGTTTGAGACCGTGCGATGGAGTGCGCTCCCATTGCTTGCCCCAGCTCCTGCCAACCTAGCAGTTCGAAAGCACGTAAAAATGCGAGTAGATAAATAGGTACCACTTCAGTGGAAAGGTAAACGGTGTTCCATGAGCCTTGGCATATAGTCGTGCCGTCCACATGACCACGGATAAATGCTGGCTCTTCGGCTTAGAAATGGAGATGAGCACCGCCCCTAGAATCGGTCATGACTAGACCATTCGGTTGCGGGGAAACCTTTACCTTCTTCATAATATGCTTTCTAAAACACTAGCTTGGATCTCAAGCAACCACTCAGCTTATGAAGGCTCCTTTCATTCAAGAAAGGAGACCTTCCACAAGCAGAAGGGATCCTTGTGTGAGTGCAGTTCTTCTTCCATGTATATCAGAAACGGCCATGAGCAGAAAAATGAATTGGAATCCAAGCCACTGTGAAATGCCACAGTTGCCTTTCATTTATATGAGGTATTGCCCCCCTAGGAATCCGGAGTCCCTCCCTTTAACCCTCTGAGTGCCGGCCAACCAAGAAGAAAAGCTCTTTGCAGAGGAATTGGGAATGGGGAGGAGGGAGAGTGAAGTGGGCGGAGTCAGCCCTAATTTTAACTAGTTGAACTGAGTTCCCCCGCGTTCCCCCTGCATGACATCACTGGGTATAGTCCTTTTCTTTGTCAGTGAACTGGTGTAAAGAGTTTCAGGATTATAACCACTATTTTTTTTTTTCAGAATTATGTTCATTGGAAAAATATTTGATAGATTTCTGGCAAGTTGCTCGGAGTGTGTAACTAACAAACATAAAATAGAATTAAACTATTTTTAAAAATTAATTTTGTTTTTTACTCCTAGGATTCTGTTACCCTTTATGCAGTCATATGCTAGGTCAGGAGGCTTTTCCATAACTGGAAAGATTAAAACGGCATTAATTGAAAATGCAATATATTATGGGACATACCTTCTGATTTTTGGAGCATTCTTAATATATGTGGCTGTAAATCCCAAATTCAACTTGCAATGGTAAGATTATGAAATATCTAGTAATTAAATATCTGGTGTGTTGGTTAAATGCTGGTGTGTTTCTTAGTAGCTTTAGCACTGTACATTGGGATGGATCAAAAAATGAGCTTGGATCTGCCCACCGAAATCTTCGACCTCTTTCTCTTGAGTGACAGATTCCGCCGCCCCCCCCCCCCGCTTTTCAGTGAAGCTTAGGCTGAGGTGTGGTTCCTGACCCAATGTCACTCTGAACTTCATGTGTGATGGATTTGAACAGGTTCCTGGTCTGGCATTCTAGCTCATATATGGTACCATATTGTTAACTTTCATACTCTGGAGACAAAGGCATTGTTCATTTTCATGTGCCAAAGATGCATGTCTAGGGAACTTGGTCATTGCTAGTCTTTGGTCATGATGCACACTTCCCCAAACTGTCACAGAAAAAGTGACTTGGAGTCCAAACTGAATGTATTGAGGAAAAATTATGACTAAAAGCACTGGTACTGAGCAATAAAGAAAAGTATACATTTATAAATGGAAGAAGCAAAAGATGATGCTAACATACTGATGAACCTTCTAGGGGGGAAAGGGGGCTGTTTGCACAGGCAACACTTAAAGGAGGAGAATGTTACCTGTTCTTAAAACTAATGAATAATTCAGCTCCACAGGAGAGGGAGAAGTTGGTTGAAGTGTGACCCCCTTATGCACGCATGCTTATGTTCCTGTTTATACCTCTACTCACATTGTTGCTCACACTCTCACTCTTGGGGAATGGATGCTCCCTTCTGTGGAGAGAATGGAAGGATCAAATGGACCTCGGTAAGGCCTACAATTAAACACAAATTGTCAAGAAAACAATTCTACTCCAATCTCTAATCCAAGAGGTCACCAATCTTTAGTGAAACAAGAAGGGGAACATTTTATAGCATTAAGTAGAAGAAAAGAATGGGTTTTCTGTATTTTTCAGAGAACATTCATGTGATGAGTCAATCTCTTTTCTGTTTTAGGAAACGTACGAATTAATGCATATGAAACTATTGAATGGTAAATTATCTTTCTGTTTTAGGAGCGAGCTTCAGACTATTGGAATAGCTGCTGCAAACACCTGGGGCCTCTTTCTCCTTGTGTTGTTGTTAGGATATGGCCTTGTTGAAATTCCGCGCTCTCACTGGAGTGGAGCAAAGAAAGGTTACCTTCTTATGAAGACTTATTTCAAGGCTGCTAAACTGATGACGGAGAAAGCAGATGCTGAAGAAAACCTGGAGGATATTATGGAGGCAAGTACACCCTTCTGTCCAATGCACGGGGTGGACCGAAAGCAGTTGAGATCCTAATTTTCTTTGGCGAGCATAAGGAAAAACAAGTGTTCATATACATTTGAGCTTTTTTCTTATCTGTCCGCAAGCCAATTGCACAACATATTGTATAAGTATTCCTTATTATTTTGCTGCTAGAAATAGGGGTGGTTCCTTTTCAGAAGAACTTGAAAATGGTGTTTATGTGATGCTTTCAAAAGGAGTAAAAACACAAAGTATTGTGACTAATAAAGCAAAAAAAGGAAATAAGTCATACATAATATTTACATTCAAATAAGCCAGAAGCATGCTTTAACAGTTACGAGTCCACTTGTAGGGCTAACTTATGAAGTATGTAATCAGTATGTATTAGGGAAGATGGTGATCAAATGGACGGGTGCAGGTCTCATTTTGTTGTAGAAAATTGAAGAGTGTAGCCGGGCACTTGCTTATCCCCAAAAACTGGTGCAGTGGTTACAGTGTCAGAGTTGGGTTTAAAACCCCAGTCAGCCATGAAGCTTACTGGGTAACCTTGGACCAGTCAGTATCTGTTAGCCTAACCTACCTTACAGGGTTGTGAGGTTAAAAGGAAGACTACACTTTCCTGAGTCCCTTGGAGGAAATGTTAAAAACAAATTTAGGGTGCAATTCTAACCTGGAGTTAGGCCAGCACAGTTAGGCCAGCAAAGTTCAGCTGGCACAAGAGCCACCATAAAGTATGTTAGGACCAGTCTTGGTGTCAGGGAGGCCAGCACACAAACATGCGTCATCCTCCCTGACTCTGAGAGTGGTCCAAATGCGCTTTATGGTGGCCCTTGTGCAGGCCAAACATTGCTGGCTTAAGTGTGCCAGCCTAACTCCAGGTTAGGATTGTGCCCTTAATTTTGTAATTTGGAGTCTTAAGTCTGTTTCTAGCCTGTGTTGCATCCAGTGGCGGAGGAAGGGTGTAGTGAGGGGTGGCGGGAGCCAAGGGCAGCGGCGAGGCGCCATTTTGCAGAAGAATCCACGTGCTTTTGGCCCGCCCACCTTCTCTTGTTTCTGTTTTGCTCTGTTATGGAGCTATTCTGGGCGCAGGGAGGCGTGGCTGGGTGACGCACAGGGGTAGGGCAACGCACTGGGGGGCGTGGTTATGTCACCCTGCCCCGGGCACGTTCGGGGCTTTGTGTGTCTCTGATTGCATCTTTAGGATAGCAGCAAAAAGGCTTTATTTTCAAAGAGTATCTTCTAATATGCATTCCAGCTATTATTTATTGTCTGTACTGACAGTAAGCAAGGGAAGCAGGTCTGTTGCCAACCGTTTTTGTGAAACAAGTTTGATCACTAATTGCATTTTGATTTTGACAAGAAAAAAGACTGTTATTCCACATGTGTGCTAAAAATTTTAGTTAGTCTCTTTAAATGTGGCTCTGTGGCTGTTCTGTGCACTCCTAGGGAGTTTTACTAGAATCCTGAAATTTCTATCTTTTTATTTTTGATATATTTCTTGCTGTTGTGGTCATAGAAACAAGTTTGATTATTTGATGTGGGAAAAATGAAGACCTCAGTGCAAATCTGCACTCTTATTTTGTCAGAATTTTTCACCACGCAGTCATAAATACGAATGTTTTTTCTTGTTTGAAAATAGTACTTCGGGGCTTCTTAAAATACTTCAAATTCACCATATAGTTTATTTTGCCCCTCTCCCCTTTCATGTGTGTCTATGTTGAAAAAATATTTGTTTGGTTTTATTTTGCTTATGTAGGAAGTTCGTAAAGTAAGTGAGAGCATCAAATACAACCATCCTTTGAGAAAATGTGTGGATACAATATTAAAAAAGGTAACATTGAGTTTACTCTTTAGTAACGGTTGCACATATGATACGTTACACCAACATGTTCAGCATGCTCACCTTTTGTTGCATTTCTGTTTCACTAAGCCAAAGCGCAATGTTAAAATTTGGCATAACAATGTAACGTCTTGCATTTTATCATGGAATCAGTTTGCCAGCACAGCAGCAAGCAGCAAGCCAGATGCCTGGGTAATGGGGATAGATTCTCCTAATTCCCAGAGTGAGGACTGGAGGAAGATGTTAGTAATCCTGTTCAAATCTGCAGTTTGTGGGATCCACTACAGCCACTTCTTTCTTTTTTTACAGCAAACCCACAGCCTGATCCTAGGCTTTCTGGCACCCAGAGGTAAAGTAGTGCCAAAATGGCCACTGCTATACCCTGTGGGGTAAAGGAAACTGCCAGAGGTCTCCTCGCAAGAATGGATATTCGTCTCCTTACCCTGAGGGAAAGCCCCAGCCTCCGCAGTAGGGTTTCTGTTGCTAAATTGCTGACGGAGACTTGAGAAGTCCCATGATTAGTTACTTCCTGTATTGAGACTTTCTCTCAATGTTTGCCTTAATGTAATATATGATTTGACACTTATTCTAAGGCACAGGCATGGCCCAGAGTGCACCAAGAAAATAATCTCGGGCATGGCGGAGGTGAAGCCTTAGTGTTGTCCCTCTGCATTCCAATCTGTGCAGAGCTTTATGATGTGTAGCTCCGATTTCCCAGGGGAAGCAGCAGCCCAGCTGTGCATTTCTGCACAGATTAAGTGCAAAGATGGGGGGGGGCGGTGGCGGGGTGGAACAGTAAGGCTTCGCCACCGCCATGCTGCACCTGAGATTTTCTTGGTGCACCAAATCTGGCCCATGGACTGTAGTTCAGAGGTCCCTGTTCTATGGAGACTAATACTATACAAATTACTCTGTTTCTTTCTGAGGGCTGGGTAGGTGATGCTAAGACCAACAGGTCTCTTTCTGACTGGAGAATCTGTGGTTGGGTGATGGAAAGAAGAGGGCATGAGCTGGTGGGTGGGCTGCTGGGTGCTATTCATAAGGCTTTGCTACTTGTAAAAAAAATGGCTTTGCAATGATGGTGTCATGTTGGTACTATCTGTTGAGACATGTCTTTTCATCTCAGTGTCCAACTGAGTATCAGGAAAGAATGGGTAGAAACATGGATGACTATGAAGATTTTGAAGAAAGACATAATACTTATCCGACAGAGAAAAGCCTCGTCAAACTTCATAAACAGGTAATTAGGCTGCTTAATTTTAGAGTTGGGATTAAATGTATTTAGATCTCCTTTTCTAGCAAGTTAAACGTATGAAGTTGTCTATATGAGAATTTCTTGGTTTATTAATTTATTTTGTTTGGTACTTCTGTGCACTTTCCAAAACAATTACTGTTCTTTGCTTTAGAAGAGCTGAGTGTCTGAACTGATATAGTAGGGGGATCTAAATGATTTAAGAACAGGAACTCACTTTTGATTGGCACTTGTTGGGAACCTGGAACCAGCCACGGAGCCCGTTAGGATCCGGAACACCCGTTCTGGACTGTTCCCCCTGAATGACATCACTGCCTTCGCCCCCCTAGGAATCTGGAGTCGCTCCCTTTAACCCTCTGAGTGCCGGCCAACCAAGAAGAAAAGCTCTTTGCAGAGGAATTGGGAGGGGGGGAGGGAGAGTGAAGTGGGCGGAGTCAGCCCTAATTTTAACTAGTGGAACTGAGTTACCCCGCGTTCCCCCCTCAATCCCACCACTGAACTGATAGCTACATACTATTTGCAAGGTTTTCTAAAAATTGTGCCTTTTGCATAAAGATATGGTATGGGTGAATACATAAGAATAAATCCAAGTATCACAGGATAAAACTGTATTTATATTAATCAAGGACTAAACAATATGAAAGCTGTATTGTGGTAGCTCTTTGGCTAGGACCAACCAAAAAGGTGCAAAATTTTATGAAGCAAGTTCTCCAGAAGTCAGGTTAAATATTAAGAAAAGTTTTATGTTTGTGTTTTTTTAAACATCTAACCAGATGAAGAGTAATGAACTTGAAAGCATCCAAGGTGTTACCACAATATGGTTTTTGAATTTTTTTTCTTAGTGGACCAACATTTGATAATGTGGTAGGGGATATGCATGTAGTACATGCCTCAGATAGTAGGTGCAGTAACATGAGTTCCTGGAGGACACTTGGTAGCCTATCAGTGCAGTCCTATGCATGGCTACTCAGAAGTAAGCCCCATGAGTTCCCTGGAACTTACTCCCAGGTAAGTGTACACAGGATTTCAGCTTTCATCATTATTGACCATAGGAGATGGTACCCAGGTTTCTTTTGGCATATACTGGTGTGGCCAAACCACGGTTCATGAGCCACATGCAGCTCTTTGGCATACAATGTGCAGCTCACGGAAATATGTTGACTGAGCTCCTTTTTGCATCAAAATTAATATAAAAGGTAAAAAAATTCAAGCTTTATCATTAACAATAATAAACTGAGAGATTACTAAATTAAAATGTATTCTAGTTTGGTGTTCATGGCAAATTAATATATTGAAGAATTGAAATGCTTCTTAAATATTGTGGCTCTCAAACATCTGAAATTTATCATTGTGGCTTTTACAATAAGCAAATTTGGCCACCCCTGGGAAAAACTTTGTGTATGTTTCATGAGAATTAAGTGTGCCCTTTTTTAAAGAAGCAGTACTTTCTGCAATTTATGTATGTGAGAAAGTTGGATTTGCAACTTATTCACCTTTTCTAATTTGCCAGTTATCCACTGCTGCCATTGCCATAAATAAATAGAACACTGTTCTTTCTCTTCTTCCTAGGTAATTTATTCTGTTCAAAGACATCGTCGTACACAGGTCCAGTGGCGAATTCTTTTAGAACAAGCCTTTTATCTGGAAGATGTGGCAAAAAACGAAACCAGTGCCACTCGTCAGTTTGTTCATACTTTTCAGCCTCAAGAACCTGAAAGCAAAATTATGCAGTACCTCTATACACCAACTGTTGGTATGTGCTATCTTGCAGATATTAGTATGCAATGTTTTTAACCAAGATAATTTTTAACTGTTTTAAATATTGTTTTTAACATTGTTTTTAATTGTAAACACTGTGATTTATTGTATTTTTAATGTTGTAAGCCGCCTTGGGTGCAGTGGTGTTTCGACAGGGATGGCAGAGCTCTAAGTCTTGCAAGAAGCCTTACCTTACAGTGGAAATCACTCCTCTCCTGCACCATTTTAGCCAATCCTCACAGGGAACAGCAATATCTTGGCATTGCTTATTGGCTACAGCAGCAAGGGAGAGGAGGGATTTCCATGACAGGGTAAGGCTTCTTGCAACACTTAGAGCTTTGCCATCCCTGTAGAAACGCCTCTGCTTGAGTGCCCATGGGGCAGAAAGGCGGGATAGTAATTAATTAATAAATAATGGATGCAGCCCACTTTATAGGCACCATGCTCATATGTGGATGGAGACCATTGACTCAGTGGAGCTCTGTCTCTGTCTCTCCGTCATGTGCATGTGGAGACTGTGGTACATGCTGTTGAGGAACAGGATGTCTGCCTGTTCTCCATATCTCTGTTTAGTCCCTCTTGCCTCCATACAAGTACTCAGGGCATGGTCCTAACCAATGTTCCGGCACCAGGGTAGGGGCAATGCAGCTCTGAGGTAAGGGAACAAACATTCTCTTACCTTGAGGAGGCCTCCGTCACTGCCCCCACCAATGCAGAATGAAGCACATGCCCCATTGGCACAGCTGTGTCAGTGCTGGAAAGTTGATCAGGATTGCACCCTCATGCTGTAAAGCTCTTGAAACTAGACAGTTCCAGTTACTTCTGCAATTTCTTTCATTGTGTTTTTCTCATGTTGCTATCTTCTTTCCTAACGTGTAATTATCATTTTTTCCAGAATGGTACTGGGAATGTCTTTTGCGGCCATGGTTTCACAGGGTTCTTGCTGTTGTCTTGGCCACATTTTCTATCATTGTCGTGTGGTCAGAGTGCACATTTTTCAGCACCAAGCCAGTTTTGTCCCTGTTTGCTGTCTTCATACAACTGGCAGAAAAGACGTACAACTATTTCTACATAGAGGTCAGTTTGAAAATCTTAATTGCTGTCTGGTACTTGACATACAGTGTTTTGATCCTTTCATCTGGTGTTTATCTAGTTGAATATTTTTATTATGTAACAGGAATTACTTGGACTTATTTCCCCTGAAGACTAAATTGGCTTGATTCTAAACACTGAAATTTTGCTAAATTTGATTTGTTTTTAGTGTACAGTCTTGAGATAGCAAATGTTTGATACCTTGTAGATGCTGGAGAATCTGTAGTCATGGCTTCCCTATTTTTGTCTTTTCTAGATAAAGTATTTTTCTCTTGTTTTTTTCTTTTCTTCCCAATTTGGGTGTGTGTGCTGCATTTTCAACATCTTCATTAATACCAAGCACTCTGCTTCTTTAAAAAGCCCCCTTAAGGTGTCACTAGTGAACACCTTGGCATTTGGGAGACTTTCAAGAATATATGGAGCATGATATTTCCCATTGCTTTTCTGCCTCTTCCAATTAAGTCAAGTGCAATTCTGCCCTTACCAATTTAATAGTTGAATCCTCTTTACAAGAGAGCTTGCATGGTGTGTCGCTTTTTGACAGTAGAAGCACAGCAGGCTCCCTCCTGGCCCACTTCCATGCATCAGCCTAGTATAGCAACAAGGTTGAAAAAGTATATCTGAAGGGTGATTGAATATTAGACCATCAAATGGCTCTTTATTTCTTTTGCTGTCATTGTGCTTAGAAGTAGAATTGCTTTGTTTTATGAAAGCATAAAATTATTTGATAACTGCTATCAGGTCACCCTAATCTTAAGGACCTCAGAACTCAATAATCGGAAGCACGTTTTGCAGAAGGAGTGTATGGCTTGCCAGTTTACTCTCTCTGATTTCAGGGGAAGTAAATCAAGTAATTCCTGTTATGTAAGGGGGTCCTGGATCAGAACATGCCTTCTGAAAGTGGAAGAGCTTCTGACAATAGAGTTGTCTGCATCCAGACAGCTAAAGGTCCAGATGCAGCCCATTCTCATTATATCTAGTTTTATAATGTAAGATTTTAAATCCTTCTGTTTCAGATTATACCATCATACTAAAGGCTGATACATATGTGCAGTCTACTTGCAATTGTATGCACAAACTCCAATGCACAACTGTATATGGAAAAATCTCACTGTGAACCAGTGTGTATTATAATAAGCTGGAAACATTTCTGTAATTGCTGCTGCCAGAAAAAATACAGCCTTGATCATAAAGTTGACTGCTGATTGATTGCATATACAGCCTGATCCACCTTGAACTTTCTCCACACATGTACTGTTTTCCCATAGAGAAATTCTGCAGTGTGAACCAGCTGTTGAGCTGTGTGTCACTGTTGAAGTGTGTGAACAGGAAGGCATGATATTATGCTTAAAGATGCAACTGTCCCTTGTTTGTCCACTGTGAGAGTGGGGCAAGATTATCTGCACAGTTCTGTTTGCATAGTTTGCTCTTGTTTTTCTTCAAATAATTCATAAATGTTTTAGGAGAATTGGTTAATAACAGCAATATATATAATCACATCACTGTGAACAAAATCTGTGTCTTATTTTGTAGATGGCTTGCTTTCTTACCATCTTTTTCCTAAGTATCTGCGTTTATTCTACCGTCTTCAGGATCCGTGTATTTAACTATTACTATTTAGCATCGCACCATCAGACAGATGCGTACAGTTTGCTTTTCAGTGGCATGTGAGTATACAGCTAGTTTATTTGGATGGGCTTAATTAAAAGCAGTGCAAAGAGAGAATACAATGTAGCATTCTTAGACCTAGTTCATAACGTGTGTACAGGACACCTAAAGCATCAATTTTCAATCTTTTTCATCTCATGGCACACTGACAAGGTGCTAAAATTGTCAAGGTACACCATCAATATTCTGAACATTGACAAGGCACACCACACTGCTGGTGTGGAGCTTACATTCCCCCACCCAAGCCCTACTAAGGCTTGGCCCTACTATTAATGACCATCATCTAAACTACCCTGGCATACCTGCAAACTATTCATGGCACAACAATGTGCCATAGTGCACTGGTTGAAAATGGCTGATCTAGAGGGTACCATATCCCTTGATGTTATAATTCTCTCTCAAGAGTATGTTATAATCCTCTCTCAAGTGCAATATATGGATTTTGATAAATGGTGACTATTGCGTAGTGTCTGATGTTGGCAAGGATGTTTGTTATGAAGCCTCCAATAACCGAGGACTCAAACATGTATACTCTTGCATATGTGTTGCATCAATACAGCTATTAATTTCTTTCCAAAATAGCACATGATTGTTTGAGAATGTCTTGGTGATATGGAAGGAAGATGGGAATGCTGAAGAAAGAAGCAAACAGATTCAACATTGCCAGCTTTTTTTTTTTTCCTTGCAGGCTGTTTTGCCGGTTGACCCCTCCACTGTGTCTAAATTTCTTGGGCTTGACTCATATGGATTCCTCAATCTCTCACAAAAGCACGCAGCCAACAGCATACACCTCTGTAAGTAAAGAAAATACATCTTGTTGCAATATGTCTTGGCACTAGATGCTAAAATATTAGCTGGGGGGGGAATTTGAATTTATTTCATGTATTTTAAGTCACCTTTCTGCATGAAAGTGCATTCAAGGCTGAGTGTGCATTCTTAATATTTGAGGAAAACAAATGGGGTATGGTCAATTACAAGAAAAGATAACAATGTATCAGTAGGCAAAATATCAACTGTAGGGGGAATCATCACTACCATAACATCAATCTGTCAAAGCCTGTCTTAGAAACAGCATCTTTACAACCAGCTAACCTCAGGTGCTGGGAGCCTGATGGATTTCACCAGGAACTAAAACCATAGTCGGTAGTGATGGGTCTAAGAGCAGGGCCTCCGAAACTGATCAAAGAGCACGGGCTGGCTCAAAAAGGTGCAGGTGGTCCTTTTAAGTAACCTGGTCTCAGAGTGCAAAAGTCCAGACTTAACACTGTAAACCGGATCCAAAAACTGATAGGCAAGTAGTGCAGTTGGTTCTGAATTGAGCTAATGTGCCTCAGTTGAGAACTGACTAGCTCAATGCAGCCAATGTGAAAAGTCCTGTTAATCAAAATAGAGTTTTGAGCCTTTGTCTTAAATCTCCCACTGAAATCAATGGGACCAATAGTATTTTATTTAGATATCTAGCCTAACTGCAGGTTTATAACACAGCAACATAGGGCGATACCACCAACAGAATAAAATTCCCAGAATAAAGCACATAAAACAGAATAAAACATATAAAATAAGTGCTCTTGACAAGCATTTGGTCTTGAACTTGCATGGCTTTATACAAGAAAGAAGTTCCACAGTTTTGGGATAGCCACTGAAAGCCCCTTTCTACTCATCTTTGTACACAGTGTCAATTGAATAATTGTGAGGACATTTGCAGCAGGCCAAAGACATAGCATTGAAATCTGACAACAGGGGCATTACATGTATTAAAACATCTTAAATTACACTTAGACAACAGAGAGCACGTACCATTTTCTGTCAGCAGGTGGTAGCACAGAGCAAGATGTTGACTACACAGTTCAAGAAGTTACCTAGAGATTGATATACTAAATCTGTGTGCGTACGTGCGTGTGTGTGTGTTCACATTTTTATCCCAACTTTCCTATTCCTAGGAAACATCAAGATAACTGACAGGGGCTAAAAAAATTGCATATAACAATAATAATAAATATAAATAAGTTAATAAAACAGCTATGTACTATTTCAAAACAATTATAGTCAGCAAGTTTGCATATAAAGAGCACTATCTGTGAATTTGTTTATCTGCAAGGAGCAGAATTGCTACTTACCTTGTTATCTATCCTCTTTATATAGACTTATATAGACTTTCCAAAGGCTGCAGAATTGGGGATGGGAGTGTCAAAGCTATGGCTTCTTTAAGAACATTTTCTGTATCAGTAAATCATAGTTTCAACCAGGCCATCATGTAGCCTTCTTTTCTCCTTGATAGTATTGGTGCAAAGTCATCCATAGGTAGACAGTTTTAAGCAATATTAGTTTTTGTCCATGGCAAATTATAACCAAGGATAACTAACTATCCATGGCACACAGATGAACGTAGTAGAATCATCTAACTTCAGCTGGTATTACCCGAGTTACCAAAGCACACAATGCCTTTAACCATCACATAGAAAAGGAAATTTTGGCAGGTGCAATTTTTTAAATCCTTTGTTGAGCTGCACCTGCCAATTTCCTCTTCTATACAATGGTTAAAGGTACAGGCACAGTGTTCTCTGTTATATCTGGTCACCCTGTGTATGATTAAAATATCTGAACAGTAGTAAAAATCAGTATACGTGCCTGTTTTTAAGACTAAGACTTTAACCTCTCTTGCCCCACAGATTATGGGATCCATGAGAGTGTTGTCCTTCATTGCAGATGGCTTTTATATCTATTATCCTATGCTGGTTGTCATTCTCTGTATTGCTACTTACTTCAGGTAGGTAATTATCTTGGATTTATTTTATATACATGGGTGTACAAGTTGTTCTGGGATGTAGAAATTTTTCAGAAATTACTGCTTTCTTCCCAGTAGTAGATGAAATAAATCTTTCATCCAGGATTTATTTCAACAATTTCCAAGAGGTCAGGAAAACAAACTGTTTCAGATTGCAGGTACTAACTTAAAAACGTGTAAGTAGAATGGAAACACCAGCCTAGATATATGAAGGCTTAGGGACAAAACTGGACCAAATGAGGGGGAAAACTTTGTTTGGTGTTCCCTTCCCCCAGTGCAATTTTCATTTTTCTGATGAAAAAACTGGAAATTTTGGGGAACACTGATAACAATTTTGATGAAATCTTTTTTAAATTTTGGAATAAGCAATTTTTAAGATAAGGTTTGAATCACTCAAAATGCCAGGAAGTGCATGTTTGAAACTTGTATTTAAGACAGCCTGCAGAAGTAGTAAAAGATAATTATTGTGTACATAAAGGCAATAATCAGATCCAAAGGTGTCTTTCTGCACCTAAAGGGTGCTGCTGCCATTTTCATGAGAGGAGCATATGGGGCATTGCTGCTTGTGGATTGCTGCTGGCCACCTTCTGGTGACCTACTCCGTTAAAATATTCACTGGTCTGGCATCCACAGTCCTCTTGCCCTAGCTCCAGTAAACCTCTTCACTTCTTTCAAGTTAATACAGACACTCTGTCACAAACTGGGGAACAAACATCCTATTGCCCAGCCTTGTAGGATCAAAACATCAGAAGGAAGGTGGGGCAGAAACTTGCAAGAAGACTGTTGTAGGTACCAAAGTCTCAGAGGAATAATCTAGTAGTCTGGGTGAGAATTGATCTCTACCAGTCCCAAGCAGGCATAGATTGCAGCAGTTTGCATCTTTCTTGAGGGTATATTTGCAGTTATGCCTATATAAAACTTAGGCTTGTATTTGTTAAATTTCATATATATTCATAAATTTATTTCATATGCAGTATATGAAATTTATATTTATTTTTAAATGATGCATTTTATGTTGCTAAACCAATAATATAAATGTAGGCTTGAATAAAATTTGTGTGTATTTCAGTTTTTTCCCCAAAATGCCCACTTTTTCCTCTCCAAAATCTGGCTTTCCCTATGACTTTAAAATTTCCAGAAATGTTACATCTCTACACCAAGTTACTTTGCCAGCTTCAAGTGTTTACACACCCATACCTTGGTGTGGTTTTTTCCCCCTCACATTGCTTTCATTAACATGTGTTTAGGATTACCATCTCAGTGTTTATAACTACAAAAAAACCTGTTGAGTGAGTAGGTGTGGATGAAGATGGTTGCAAAATGAGATCAGTGTTATGTTAATAATGTGGTTGGATTTGGACCACAAAAATCCAGAGCAAACTTAAGCTGCCCTACAGACCATGTAATTGTCCCATGTCCCACATTTTTATTACACTTTGATGGCATGTGAGATGTGTGCCTTATCATTATGCATCTCTCAACCAGGTGCCTGATTTGTGTCCCACAAGATATTCTCCACTTGTTCCTAACTGGTTATTGGCACGTAACATCTCAGCAGGATTTATTTGTTCTTTCTTAGACAAGCCTTTATGATTTCAGCTTTCACACTTGGTGCTTAATTTTTTTTCATTGCCATATCTGACATTCCCATTCCATAAGTGAAAATACTCACCCTCTGTTTTCACTTAAACAGAGTCAAATGCAAACCATTAATCCAGGGTGAGCAGGGTTCAGACCTGTGGGGTCTGTTTTAGGCTGTACTGGTACTTGAGGCTTATCAAGTAGAACCCAGTGCAACATTGCAGCTCAGGAGGGATGGAAATGCATTTGGACTTAAGGACAGGATGCCTCTGAGCCCAGCGTAGGAGAGTGTTTTCAATACCTAGACTCAGTCCTCTTTCACAAAAATCCTGCTTTCTCTTTTCCTCCTATCCTGCTCCAATTCGTTTCTGCAGCTTAAATTAGAAAGCAGAGGCCTGTTGTTGCTGTTGTTTTTTTAAAAACCTGGGAGCCAGGAACCCTTGCAGATCTCTTGCAAATCACCTGAGATTCTACTAGATGACTATATTCTGACTTAGATTGCACACCTATCCCTCTTTCCCATTCTTGCTGAGGAATGTGGAATCATTGAAATATCCATGAGTTCCCTGGGTTCTATCTCAGGTGAGGTCAGGGTAGCCTTGGTTCATCCTCTCTTTTTTCTCACTTCTTCCCTGACCTCTCACCTTGAGGAACCAGTCGAGTAACAGGGAGAACTTGTGTTTATTTGAACACAAAGAGTCCCAGTTCAGTGATAAGCTCATCTGAGGAAGGGCAATAGCTTGTGAGCGGACTCTGCTCTCAGTCAACCCTAGATGAATCCTATAGGTAGAAGTTCAGATCATTCTGCATCTTGCATTATAGTGAATTTTGTCGAATAATGAAAAATATTTTGTCACTTATTTTTTTTTCAGTTTAGGAACCCGGTGTTTGAATCTTTTGGGGTTCCAACAGTTTATGGGAGACAACGAGATGACCTCAGACCTAATAGATGAAGGAAAAGAATTAATCAGAAGAGGTGAAGTGCCAGAATTTATAGCATAGCAAAAATATGCAAATTTAACTGAGTAAAAAAAAAGTGTTAGCCCCCTCGCTCAGTTATTTTTCCTAGAGTTGCCAAAAGTATACCCCGTTCTGCAGTCCGTCTCCAGAAGTGTACAGTTGGATGCTCTGGATATCTCATAAGTAGGATGTGATGGAGATCAATTTCTGTCATTAGAGATACACATTTCTGAGCACACAACTTTAAAATTGCCATGAGCCTTTAAGAGATCCACCCTCTTTAAATTTTGGAACTACTTTTTAAACATCAGTTTAGTTGTATGCTGTGAACAGGGAAGTATCTAGCCACTTGTGGAAAAAGTTGCCTTACATTTATACCTCTGCCAAATTGCTTTCTGGCTTTTTCCTTCCGTAGACATTAAGTGCATGAGGATGCATCAAGCGTATCTAATCCTGTTGGGTGTGCTTGAGCTCCTGTGGTTGACTACAGTTGTGGAGCTCCTGTGTGCTGCTATACATTCTTTCCTGTCATTCTGCCAAGAAGATCATAGTTCTTAACTCCTGCAATTTCCAATTTATTTGATTGTACCTTTTATTACAAATAATAGTAGACTATCGTTCACTTTCAAAAGTGAATTTGCCTCAGATAAAGCAGAAATGTTTCAATGGCCACTTCACAATTCCCCTTCCTGTAATGCAACTTCAGCGTTCATTAAAAATGAACATTAAAAGTACCCAAAATGATTTTTTCATTCTCTTGTAAATGAAACATGTTTGTCTCCTTAGAAAAAAGAAAACGACAAAGACAGGAAGAAGGTGAAAATCGAAGAAGGGTACGTGGACTGTTCAATATTTTTGGCCAGTTAATAGAAGTAAATGACAGTATTGGAATAATAGCAACCTTCATCACTGTTGTGAAGGGTGTAGGTATTTATCCAATGTTCCTGTAACCTGATCCTGTTGCAGAGTTGTTCAGTGAAGTTAATGAAGTTAATCACACCCAGCTCTCCTAAGGATTGCAGTCCTGCTTGTGTTACTAAGATGCGTGTTAGATTGTTACACTTAAAGAAATGTTACAACCTTACCTTTTCTATAGCCCAGTGGTGGTTTACTGTTTCTATAGCTTAGGACAGCAGGCACCAAACCCTGGTCCCCAGGTCGGATCCAGCACCTGCAGAAACCCGTCCCTGTTGTGTGTGGGGCTTACCATTATGCACTGCTCCTCCCTGTCTTGCAAATTGATCTCTGGAGGTAGTTGCATCTGGCAGCCACTTCCACTGCCCATTGCCCCAGCAGGCTCTGCACTCCAGTGCTGGGGTGTAAGGCCAAAGCAACTTCCTGCTGAGTTCAGCCTGCAAGATATGGAGGAGCAGCATGGAACTGTAAGCCCTGCTCACGACGGGAACGGGATTTTCTTTGCACAGCAGTTCCACGGTTTGGAGACTGCTGGCTCAGGACATAAAATAACACTCATTTTCATCAGCTGAAACTGTGTCCATAGACTTCAATTATTGACCAGTTAAAGGAGTGGAAAAAGTATGCCGGTGTCTTCAGTGGCAGTAAATTACAGCATGTAAAATGTAATAGGTAGCTCTGCCCTGGTGACTTGCCACAGCCAGTCTTTTAAGTCATCGTTCCATCAAGCTTTGGTAAGGGTTCTTGGGTCCAATGTTCTTCACACGTGTATGCGAAAGACACCGATGATTAGATAATGCTGTAATATTAGAAAAAAATGTTAGATTAGCAATGCTAGGGCTTGGTCTTTAATGTGGTGCTTGTTTGTGTTATGTTTTTGGGCAGGAGTGGAAAGAACGGTATGGAAACAACCGTGAGGATTCTGCTAGAAACAGAAATGTTCAAGCCGACCAAAAGGAGTCCAGCTTCATCGAGATGAATACAAATAGATGTAAGAGCATATTTCTTTCACTTCTTTGGCTGTTACTAACCGAAGTGGATTGTACCATTGTATTGTTTCAGATTTCACTATAGGTATTTCTATGTATTGGCCTCCAGGATATTAACCCTCTTGTCGGTAGAAGAAGTGTTCAGAATTAATTTTGTGCCATCGAGGGAGTATTATATTTACCTCTCCTTCCCTGCCATCAGGTAGCTTCTCTTTCTTAAGGCCAGAGTGGCCTGCTACTGCAGGATGGAGGACTTCGTTATATACCTCAGGAACACAGTTTCCATATTTTGGTTCGTACATTATTTACCCTTTTGCAATTCAAAGAAAGCTCAAGGCAGCTTACATAAAAACCAGTTAAATAGAGGGTAGGTCCCAGTGACTTCAGTGAGTAATAAATATAAATAACTGGGTACAGGATCACATTGCCAGTTTGAAAATAATGAAATTTCTATTTATTATGTATTTGAAGAATTTATACCCCACCTTTCCCATGCCGAAGCAAATGCCCAAGGCAGCTTGTTTACGGTGTTTATTACAGTGGGATCATACTGTTCTGGTGGTGTTCATTCTAATTTTGAAAATGGCTGTGTTTACTCCCTCTGCTGTTGCTCTGGGCTTTGGAACCCACGACAGACATTGGAAAACTCTTACAGATTTAGGTGTTTTCTTTCTGCTTTAGTTTGACTCTTTAGTGTGTGTTGCTATTATCGTTCAAAGTAATTTGCCCAACCTTGTGGGCTAGTCTTTGGTTGAAGTTTTCAGGATTGGTTTTTTTGGTTGTTTAATGACTTGGATTCAACTCCCGCACCATCCTGCATAAGCAGAGGGGCAGGCCCTTTGTTTAAGCGGGCACAGTTGTGAGATCTGTGATCCAACCCAGTCTTGGATACAGAACATCATATGACAATCTGTAGGACTGGACGTGTGCCTCAATGGGGCAGATAGTCAGAGCTTGTTAATCACATCAAATGACATTTATTGCAATTTCCAAAGAAGGTGTACCCTGTAGCTGTTTTTTATTTTTTTACTGCAGTTGACTTTTTGCAGTAGCAACATGCTGTGGTGACTGATGCAAAATTGAGAGTGCAGTCCTAACCTGGAGTTAGGCTAGCACAGTTCAGTTCTTTATTTAAACGGTCAAAGACCAGAAATATCAAACATTACAACGAAACCTTAGACATAAAACATATAACCAGCACAGTTAGGCTAGCACAGTTAGGCCAGCAAAGTTTGGCCGGCACAAGGGATACCATAAAGTATGTTTGGACCACTATCTGAGTCTGAGAGGCCAGCACACAGACGTGCGCCATCCTCCTGACTCCGAAAGTGGTCCAAATGTGCTTTACCATGGCCCTGGTGCCAGCCAAACTTTGCTGGCCTAACTGTGCTGGCCTAACTCCAGGTTAGGATTGCACCCCAAGTAATGATCAGAAATCCAGCTTGCCCTTTTTGAAGTCTGACTCGCATTAGACCCATCTCAGGATGCATGTAAACATCACCAAAATGTTCTTGGCCTACTTTCAAACCAAACTTCATTCTATGTAGACAGAACTTTTCAGCTAACCTGTGTAATTGTGCAGGCATTTCCATTGTAAGGTGACTAGAGAAAGTCAATTTGCATTAGGGGAAGTCTCTGGATACAGGGGAGGAAGGAATGTGTGTAACAAATATCTCGTTTTCCCTCCTGATTTTGATGTTGTCTATTTTGACTGGGTCATGGGTCAGTCAGGTGTGTTTCTGGTAAGATAAGATTACAGCCAAAGTTTTATGGAACACAATGGGCTTACTTCTGAGTAAAATAAACAACAGTTTTTAAACACCTCTAGTCATGGGTTTTTGGTTATAGGAAGGAATTCAACATAATGTTTTATTCATGGAAGTATCTGACTAGGAAAATGTAGTGACCTATTCACTTCTGTTCACAAATCTTTCCTACGAAATCTGTGTAACATTTATTGAATGTACCTCCATACACATACATTCACGAAGAAAATAAGTGTTTTTCTCAGAACTCTTGCCAGTGAAAGAAAAAAAGAAGGTAGCCAAACTCTCCATGTGAGTGCCTTCGGGCATAAAGGCGGGGTAAAAATCTAATAAATAAATAAATAAAAGTTGAGAACTTTTAGCTAACCGAATAGCATTTGGGGAATACTAGTATGAGCATTGACTTAAAACAGGTTGGCTCTTGACTTGTGCGAGCACAATGATAATTACACCGGGGATCTTTCCCCCTTCCTTCTCCCAGCTGCAGTCCCTGGAGTTGTCCCCAAAGTCTCTCTTGATGGTTCTGGGGACTGCTGGAAGTAGATGGAATGGGTGTGCATGGGACAAGGGGAAGCACCAAAAACCTGCTTGTGGACACTTTCTGCAAGGAGTGCTCTGAGTGAAAGGCTTATACCGGATTTGGGGGCAATTCCCCCTACCCTGTCTACTGACCCCCAGGACCAACTCTTTGGAGGGGAGGGGCTCAAGGGGCTGCAGTGCAAAGGCAGCAGTAGGAAAGATGCCTTATGTGGGGTTGTCCTACTCGACACTAGTCTAGATCCAAACTGTTGGTTGAGTCCGCTGGCATATATTTTTAGTGTTATGTTTTTACTTTTAAGTCAGCGGTCTCCAAACTTGAGACCGCTGCAGCACCAAAAAGCCTCCCTGGCGCAAATGACATGTACCGTTCCGCCGGGGAGCACAGCCCCAAAGTGCCACCATGGCTAGCCACATCGGCCCACAATGCTGCATATGCGGCCTGCTGGGGCAACAGGACCTGAAGCCGCTTGCCACATGACATTTTTGCACTGTAGTTGTAGCTGTGCCAACACGCCCTGGCGAAACAGTATGCGCTGGTCGCTTGGCAGAGGGAAGTGGCGGTCACCAGATCCAGCCTGCAGGCTGGAGTTCAGAAACTGCTGCTTTAAGTACTAGCAATATGCTTGATCTAATATTTGAACAGTATGTCTTGGCACACTTTTCTGCCGTTTAAAATGTTCTAAATACACCTTATTTTTTTTTTAGCCGTAACATCCAAATACACCAGATCAAATGGGAGGAATGAAAGAGACAGAGTAGAGCTTCTCCAAGATGCAGAACCGCTGGACTTCAGTGCTGACTCAATTAATGACGATCCTCTTGACTCTGACTCAGGAAGGTGAGCAACCTATAGAATTTACAACCTATATTTGAAACAGTCCTGTAATTTTTTTTCTTTCAAGGTTGCGTAATACTTTTTAAGTTCTATATATAGCTTCTTCTTTCTTTTTTTTTTGTAACCTGCAGATATCAACCTGGTGGAAGATACTTATCAATGTCGCAAAGTAGAATATTTGATGATGTCTAAACTTCTGGATCCAAGTCTCGCATCCATTACTTTGAGAATGCTCTTTCAGTAACGCATCTTGCAACCAAAACAACCTCACTTTACAAAAACAAAATACGTGGGAAATACGGAACTTTGTTTCTTAGATATGCACTTTGTACCATTAGTTGCCCAGTTTATGATGGACTGGAGCACTGGTTTCTGAAACGGGGGCAACCTCAGCAGTGCCTTCCCATTTCCCCTCCTCCCCCAATACCCACCTTTCCAGTTCTGCCCTGATATGATAGTTGTGATGATGCAGATTATAGTGTGGTAAGAAAAGAAGGAATTTACATAGAAGGGAATAGCAAAAGAAGGGATTTATGGGGTAGAGGGAGGGTGGAATGGGATGCTAGGCTGAAGGGCAGGGACCTGGACCACTTGCCTTGGAAGATTGGTCTTATCGTGGGTGTGATCAGTCCTGAATTTAGAGGGCTCATTGACACACGCTAAAAAAGATTCAGAAGTGTCCCTGCTAGAATTGTCAGCCGTGGGACACACAGACGTGTATGATTTTGTATTTTACTGTCAGATCAAAGAAATCATTCGAAATCTGTTAAAAGTTCATGTAGACTTGATTTTAAATAAATGTAGGGCTGAAACTGAGGTATTATTTGTACACTTTGGGGGTTCATTTGGATTTTCTTTTTCATAAGGCTCTTGGTTTTTAAGAAGGTATTTTATAGTCTGAAGTAGTCCCGATCATCCAGAGTGCTTTTACTGTATTGGCTTTCATCAGCTTACTGTAGCTCGATGTGTATGTAAGGACAGCATTTTATTCAAATCTTGCGCATGACTGACAAGCTCACCATGGTTGGGCCATGGAATACCAATGACCAGCCTTCATTGGAGTTTTTGAAGAGTCAAAGGGATTTAAAGACAAATCTGTACAAAATCGCTTTATTGTCTGGAATGCCTGCACATTAGGCACGAGAACTGAGAACGATTTGTTAACATTGTATTCCTATGAGTGGTGTTAATGTGCATGGTCACAAAGACCCAACCAGATCTTAAATGTTTACTGCTGCTGCTATATATGCACATACACTAGCATATGTTAGATCAGAGAACATCCACCACAGAGATTTCTTTCAAGATTTAATATAATAGCTGCTGCTGAAAATCTATTTGGCTAAACCACACTTAGTGACCAAGTATACAAAGTTTTAATCTTCACTGTTAAGCCGAACACTTCAGAAATCTTGTGCAGTTCATACAGTTCTCGCATTGTGTGAAACTGGACCGGTGTGGGTTTTTTTTAAGAAACAAACTTCTCTAGCATGATTGCTTATAGCAAGTGGCAGAAGTGACATCCAACTGCTTTGCCTTATGGAAGGTCTCTGTATTGTATGATATTTGCACTTTTTACAGTCGGTATAGATTTTCACTACAAAAGAATAAATTCAAGAAATGTCTTTCAGGAAACATGGACAGAAGTGTTCTACATAAGTGGCTTCGTCAGTGCTAGATGGACATATGTTCAGTGTCGATCAGATAAAATCAGAAGCAAATGTGGTGTGATTTTGAGTAAAATGTGCGTTGTCATTGAAATCAGCATTGCCTTGCTTCTCCCCCCCCCCCCCGACTAAAGCTAGCACTTAATTATTACCATTAAGTGCAGCAGTCTGGGTTTTCATACATAGAGGACTCACTGTAAGTCATTACAAGATTCTTGAGTATTTTAGGGAAACAAAGGATCTGAGTACATTGTATACTAAATATTAAGGCTATAATCCTGTGGGCAGAATGTATAGATGTCAATTATCTCAATAGAACTTAAGCATCCCTACGGATTGCAGCTTTAGGGTTTATCTAGGTGTTACAAGAGATTCAGAGCTGCTATGCTTTGTCTCTTCCACCTTCTCGTGATGTTTAGGTGTGAACCTACACAATACCACACTGTGAATTGCCGTACCCACAGTTCACATCATCGGCTGCTGAATGACAGTCGGACAGTGCATAGAGCAATGATGTTGCAACTCATGTGGCATGTGCCTAGATCTTATGAGGAAGAAGGGAAGCAAAAAACCAGGAATGATTGCAAGTGCTCTACTTCTTGTAGCATCTGCGTAAGCCCTTAGCCTTTGTCCTGGAAAAAAAAAAATCAGTGTTGATGTGACTCACAGTAGCTTCAGTGAAGTGTCATTTAAGTAATGCATATATTGAAAGTTAATGGCAACTGAAAGCATGTTACCTATCTGTTTATAATGATTTTGGATATCGCGTTCATGGACGTTTCCAGTCCTATGCCAATATAGTTTATACAGGTTCTTAAAGAAATGTAAGGATGGCCTAATGCTAAATGCCTGTGCATTCATATTACTGATTCATATTAGATCATTCAGATCTAAGCACATACAGTCTCTTAAAATGGTGCACAGTATAAATTCTATGAAGTTTCCTTCTTTTTAGAAAAGCCCTAGAGGTTTTATCTCTGATAGACACTGAAACAAAAAAATGAAATTATAATAATTCCAACAATTGAAAATATGACATTGGAAAGGTTTTTCGAACAGGTTGAGAAGGTACATGCTAAAGCTGTTGACAATGTTGTTGTTTAAATAGGCAATTAAGTAGAGCTAACTAGTAAACATTTTGGAGGAGTTCCTGCTTGTTTTCAGTATTACATTTGTTCTTCAGGAATCCTTTGGTTCCTGCAGGGGAGTCTAAACTTGCTGTCTCTGTTCCTCTAAGTTAGAAACTTTACTTCAGAACTATCTCCAAGGATAAGTGGTTCTGCTGTGAGCTGTTTAAGTACCCCATGAAGAGATCTGATCGTATTAATTTCTTTGGTGAGATTATCTTCAGCATAAGCAAAGGAACATTGGCATTATCACAATGCAACTCAACACAGTTTTCCGCACTGAAATTGCCTTTAAGGAAATCTTAGTGGTCTTAAGGCAGCAATCCTGCAGATTTTACTTGTAATCATCCCCATGGGAACAGACATAGGATTGACGTGCATGTGAGCACCAGATCTGAAATGTCTAGCATAATTTTCAGTGTGAGGCCAGCCAATTTGGCTGCTCATGTATATTGGGACTACAGCCCCAGAAACTAAAATGGCGCAATGCGAATAGGATTTCATTGTCTTATTCATTACATACTACTGTGGAACTTCAAGCTCAAAGCAAAGTAGTGGCAACATTTTTGTTTTTGCATAGCGCTCCCTGTGGCACACTGGACAGCTATAGTAGTGCACAGAAATGTGACCTTTCAAGTGTGGTCAGTTTCTGAAATGCTAGCAGTTCTTGGATGCCCCTGAGGTGATAATCTGTGATGGTTGTACATATTTGTGATGCTGACCAGTTTTCTTAAATTTTTAAAGACTTTTTGGTAATCACACACATTTTGTGTTTGTGTTCCGCTTTCAGCACAGATCTGTGAGTATTCAGGGTTTTTTTCAGGGGCAATTCTGCAAAATGTTATTTGTCATTTCTTTCTTTTCCCAGGAATGCCTCATAGTAACGTATTGGTTGGGAATAACCAACTTGCTTTGTAAACAGCATTGGAGACTTGTCATAATGAACAGTGAGATGTATATTTGCTGCCACTATATAATTTATTTCTATCAATGGTGATATGAATTGTAGTCTAATAAAATGTTGTGTACTAGTTGTAATTAAAGCAAACTTTTTCATCATGCTTCTCTGATCATCAGTGTTTGCTCTAGTTGTTAAATGCCAAAAATGTTATCTATATTCCAGATTACAATTGAGTAAATGAGTGTAGCTTATGCTGTTTGCAGATGCTAGAAGGAAGATATTCTTGGAAAAAATCTATACATGTTTTAATGAGGGTGTTCTTAAGTGGGCCGTACTGTTAAACCAATTGTGTTAAACAAATGAGTAAAGTAACCACTAGCCTTACATGCAGTTCTGACTTTACTGTCCTGTTTTAAAATAGTCTGGATACTTCTCAAACCTGTCCCCCACCGTGATGCTGATTTCAACGTTTTCCTATTTTAAAAACTAATTACCCAGAGGATCACATTTTCTGTATTTAAGGTACAGCTGTCAATATATAAATTACGTTTCCTTTGTATATGATGAGCACACTGTATTCTATTACTGATATTAACAGAGGACAACTGGAGTAATATATAAACTTTTATTTTCCATTTGACTTGAAATGCTATCTTAAAAATGAAGACCTAATTGCTGTAATTTATACTACTGAAGAATTCTTAACTGAATGTCATTTGCACATTGAATGTCATCTAATGCAGCACATGCAACAGCGTCATCCTGCAGGGCATAACATCACAATCCTATGCATTTTACTGAGACGTAAGCTCCATTAAATTTAATGGGGTTTACTGCCAGTTAAACATAAGAAGAGCCCTGCTGGATCAGGCCAAAGGCCCATCTAGTCCAGCTTCCTTTATCTCACAGCGGCCCACAGTGCCCCAGGGAGGCATGAGACAACAAGATGCTTGGATCCTGTTGCCACTCCCTTGCACCCAATACTCTGAAGTAGCCCACCACCAATGTAAGGAGGTTGCACAGTCCCTCATTGCCTATAGCCCATGATGGACTTTTCTTCCAGAAATCCGTCCAATCCTCTCTTAAAGGCATCTAGACCTGATGCCTTTCACCACCTCCTGTGGCAGAGAGTTCCACAGATTAACTACCTGCTGGCTAAAAAGTACTTCCTTTTATCTGTTTTAACTCTCCCAACCCTCAGTTTTAGCGGATGCCCCCTGGTTCTGGTGTTTTGAGAGAGGGAAAAGAACATCCCTCTGTTGACTCTATCCCTTCTGTGCATAATGTATAGCAGTGTTATTCAAACTGTGTCATATTCACTTGGCGGGTTAGGACCTGATATCAGGTGGGTCACAGAAATCTGGGAGCAGCCATCTTGGAAATTGCATCATCACCTGAAAGCTAACCAGCCCATTTGCTCTTAGGCATCTGCTCATTGAGCTAAAGTCATCTTTCAAGTTGTAGACCAGTATTTCTTAAACTGTGGGTCAGGATCTATTTTGCAGGTCACAATCTGATGGTCATGTGGGTAACGGAAAGCTGGGAATAGCCATCTTGGTTGCTGCAGACCTTATCCTTGCTATATTCCTTTTATTAGTATTAACAGTTTGCATTTTCGAGGGAGGGTTTTCAAAATTTTGTTTTTAGTTCAGTGCTTTTACAACATATTTTGTCCTAATCTTGCTTTCTGTCAGGGCAGGAATGTTTCATGGTTGTACAATTGCTACAGTCCAAGAATGCCAATTTGCATTTCAGGAGTGTCATTTGATTATGTTTCAATGACATCACTTCCTGCCACAACATCACTTCCAAGTTAACGACATCACTTCCGGTGGGTCCCGACATGAATGCCATTCTAAAAAGTGGGTCCCAGTCTAAAACGTTTGAATACCACTGATGTATAGAATTGCAGCCTAAAACACACACACACACACTCTCTCATTACCAGTACTTTGAAGCTGTGGGGTATTTAACATTAAAATGAATGTGATCACTTTATAGGGTAATATTTTCATTATGGTTTCCCTTTGATTTGTACTTAATTAGATTATGTACACATAATCTATAATTATGTGTATTCTGACAATTTGCATGCTTAGTTTCTCTCAGGAGTCAATTGCTTTTAAAAATGCAATTCTATTGACATGTTTAGTTCAGTGGTTCTCTAACTTCCAGGGAGAGTACTTTGGAGGCACAGGGAGGCCTGCAAACTACTTTGCAGACTCCCTGGATGATCTGGAGAGCCGTAGCGATCCCCAGGTAAGTTTAAAAAAACCACTTTACTTCCCGGGAGCAGTGCAATTGTAGCAATCACGATGCTGCTGATTTCTTTGCCGCTCCTCTTAGGGAGAATGGACTTTTTCCAGTTCTCTGGTGGGTTGCAACCTACCAGTTTGAGAACCGCTGGTTTCGAGCATCCATCTATACTGCTGACATTTTTCGAAAGACCCTCTGTGCTCTGTTGATCATTGTGTCTCAGCTGTTCTCTGGCAGCCCCGCTTACGTTTCAGGCTAATTAAACCAGGAAACACTGCAACTTCCTTATCCCTGTCCCCCTGTATCAGCCAAATGAACCTTGAGCAATCAGTCGTATTTATATACCACTTTTCAACAAAAAGTTCACAAAGTGGTTTACAAGCAAAAAACAATAATAAAGTTATATGGCTCCATGTCCCAAAAGAACTCCCAATCTTAAAAAAATGCAGAACACCCATTGGTGAAGTCATATTTATTTTGCTGTGTTACACTAAATTAATGTCAATTTGTTCACACACTATAGTGTTGCATCTCAGGAAAGCAACTGGTACTACCAGCTACAAAATTTATTTCAACAGTAACATCCTAAGTTGCGACACACCTGTCATTTTTAGCAGATGAACCTTTACCAACATTCACTCATTATCAACCAAAGGAAGCCAAGATTAGGGTATAAGGCTTAGCCATAGTGTGTAATTTAACCTCATTGTTATTGGAGCTCGTTTGTATACCTCCAGCTTCAGTACAACAATGTTTTAGGGTTTTTGTTGCATGATACTGAATTGTATACCTGAAAGTAGTGTCCTGTTTGGCTTTCTCCAATATCAATTATACGTCATTTTCTTTGAGAGATGCCCAAGGAAGATTTGATAACGAACGTATGGGAAAGCTGAGCTCTTGAAACACCTTTGTAAATGAGCTATACGTTACTCTATGTGGCTTGATGACCTTTTTTCCAGCTTTTATCACTTTAGTGCAGGTTTGCATAGCATGTTGTCTGCTTACTTGATTCAACGTTACATATGTATTCTGTAAATAACTGATGCTCTGATTTTTTTAAAAAGCTTTGTTTGAGCTTCTCAAAATAAAGTTGGCATGAAACGGTATTTCTGCAACATTTTTTGTATGTTGTCATTACCATCTTCTCTTCGCCTCCCAATACTAGTGTTATTTATACAAGTTTACAGCCACACTTTCTGTTATTATTTAGCAATAAAGACATAATTATGTTTTATTTATATCCTGCTTTTCTGCCATGCATTTGGGGCACTCAAGGTGGCGTGCAATAGAACATCCAAATTAAAACAAAGTATAAAAAGATAAAGCAGAATAACCCCCTATGGATCATTTTAAAACAATTAAAATTACGTTTGTTAAAGGTTAATAAGTGAAAGGGTGCCAGTCCATATCAGCAAACACCCTAAATAAAGTTATTTTATAGTTAACTAGCTGTTTACCCGCGGCTTCGCCCGCGTGGAAATGGTAACGCAATAAGACTACATCTTACTGCAATAAGATTCCATAAACTGTCACATTCACTGAACAATGATAAACTGGAAGACTTGCCGAGTTAGCTTCCCTTAAATACGACCATCTAAGATTCGAGTGGGTGCTGGAATTTTCTTGAACATCATGAGTCCAAGACTGGGGCATAATGATTTCTAAAAATTTCCAGAAGGTTCTACAGAGTTCTATTTGACTAAAGTTGGGCTTAAATGTCATTGGAACTGTCCCCAATCAGCTTAGCAACCCCAAAAACTATGGATTTGACACTGTCGGTCATTTTGGACATTTTATTTTTACCCCTTCTCACCCCTCATGCTGATGGGGGCTGAACATGGATTTAAACAGCATCGGGAGTGTCACCGTTCATCTCAGCGACCCTGAAAACTATGGATTCGACACTTATATCGGTCGTTTTCAATTATTTTTACATGTCACCCCCTTCCCACCCCAACCCCTAGGGGTGCTAAGGGGTGTCTCACCCTTACAGTATTTCTTTCCAGATTGTAAGTCATATGTGTACCAAGTTTGGTGTAAATTGCTGCAGGCATTCTAGAGTTATGCTGGAACATGCGCACACGCACATACATCCATTTTTATATAGATAGAAAGTGGTTCTCAAACTTCCATCAGTGTGAATTAAAGTTTGCACAAAAAACTTTAGCAATGCTGGGACACATCCTGGGCTATCTTGTAATTCGGATGGTTCAATCAAGGTTTATTCAAAGGACACTGTTTGCATGGTTTCCTTTTAGGCAATAAATTACAGTAACCAAACCTGAAACTTACATTTGTTTCTGTTTTCCCAAACTGCGTATCTTCCTAACAATACTTTTAATAAACTTGAGACAAAGGTAAAACACGCCAAGGAAGAAAGCGGACAGGAACAAACAGACATCCAGCAAGTACTGCTGATACCACGGCTGTTGAAAGGCGAAGGGTTTCAGGTGAGATCCGCTTCCGACTTGCAGAATGTGCTCTATCCATCCTGCCAGTCTCTGCTGTGGGGGGAACGGATGTGAGTGATGGATTGTACTGAGATGCACTGCTGCAGATTTATACCTAGGTGGGAAAATGGGAAGTTGAAACAGTCAGTGTAATGCAGTGATGACAAAACCACAAAAGACGCAGGCTGGACTGGACCAAGCCTTGTCGTGTCTGACAAGTTTACTTAAATGTGGTAGCCAGTTGGAATCAGAAAGATACTTCTGGCCCAGAAGTCTCCCCCCCTTTTTTGCTTCTATTCCAGGGTCTGCTTCTAGCTTTCCTTCAGATGGGAAGACTCGTGTCAGTTTTCAGTCAGTCAGTCTTTATTATGGTCAGAGACCAGAGATATCAAAAATTTAAACAGAACCATACATAAATGCATATACATATTGAGACTCTATGGAGTACAAAGGCTCTGAGATGAAATATAAAAGCATGCTAAATCACTTAAAGGTCAGAATCTTACGCATTGCTAAAAAGCAGACAAAATTGGACATTCTTAAAAGTTATTTATAAAACAAAGATTTGACCTACACTATAAAACCACATCAAATAATAACATAGGCTCGTGGACTTAATACTCTCTTTCTTGAGCTGTGTCAGTTTTCTGGACGTTGCTTGCCTCTGAAGAGGGAGGGTTTACACCTAACCATCTGCCTTCACATGTTGCTTTTGGAAAATACTGGTGCTTTGCAAAGTTGCAACTATCGTAGATACTTGAGTAGAAGTTGATCTCAAAGATAAGTCAAGGGCAGGTTTTGAGCCAAAAATAATGGAGTTTTCGATGACGCTGGTGAGTCAGGGGCAAAACTTAGGGGGGGGGGTTCGACTATAATTTTGTCTCCCTTGTTTCCCTCACCCTGAGAAGGTCAGGAGCCAATCACTGCAGTAAGGGAAATGGTGCTTGTGAAGAGGCGCATAAAACCCTCCCCAAATTATGTATCTTTTTGTTAAGTAAAACCAAAATACACAGGGACTTGGGCTCTACTCTCTTTTCTTCCCCAGCCCAACCCAAACTTGCCAGAACCAAATCTGAGGTTCATTCCAAAGGACAACTGGGACTACACTGGGACTACAGACAGGGGCGGTTCTAATCAGAACCATGCCCATGGCAGGGAATGATATTGCGCCCCCCTGCAATGTCACGACGTCATGACGTTGCGGGGGGTGGCTTCCCTCCTGGCTGCGCCCTCCCCACGGGGGTGGGGAAGACAGCGGAACGGAGCGGTACGCAACGGGCGGGCTGCCGCTCACCCGTTCCTCCCGCCCAGCGTTCCGGCTGCATGACGCCGGTGCTCTCGCCTGTGCTCACAAACATACCTTTGGTCTCCTATAACTTTCTTCATTGCCTGAGCAAGGCTATGGGCTGTAAGCTGGTCGATGGAAAGAGAGAGCCCCAGACTTTTGGCTTCTACTCGGACCATGTTGTCATGTTGGTCCCCAAACAGGGGCATCCCCACCACTGGCACACCATGGTAGATGGCTTCCATTAAACTGCTGAGGCCTCCGTGGGTGACAAGGAGCCGAGCCTTTGGGTGGCCTGATAAAAATGAGAAAATACGTATAGTCAAAGGGAGTTGAGTTTTGCAATTTGGCAGAATGTTGAGGTATTCCATACTTCAGCCGTTCCACTTTCCCGCCTTTTTGGTTGAGCCCAGTGATGTCATTCAGGGGGAACGGACCAGAACGGGCGTTCCGGATTCTAACGGGCTCCGTGGCTGGTTCCGGGTTCCCGATAAGTGCCAACCAAAAGTGAGTTCCTGTTCCTAAATCATTTGAATGACACCACTGGTTGAGCCCTCTATTCCATGTCTTACTACTGTAACTAAGTACATGTTACAAATAACACAGGCCTGCAAAACTGAGGGTCAAAAAAACTACATGAATTTGGCCTGCCGATTCAAAAAAAATGCCATCAATTTTTGCCCTATCGCACCTAGTTCTGGAGATACGGCTTTGCCTCGTAATGTGAATGGTTCAAGCAGTTTCCTCATGCAACTATCTTATCTCCCTTCCTGGACCCAATCCTGCAGCTCAGATCCATGTGGACCTGCACCAGTTATTTGGCAACTGCAGTCATGAGAAGGCCCACCTCCCACACCATGGAGGCTTACTCCTGGGAAATTGGAACTAATGTTCCCTTACCTAGAGGAAACCACCGCAACTGCCCTCCACCATAGGATGAAGCGGTCGCCATTTTGGTGCCACTGCATCGGCAGGGAGGGAAGGATAGTATTGGGTCATGAAACCTGCATATGAATTCCAGTCTGCCAGAGCTCACACAACCCTTCTCTTCCCTTCCACATCTCAGGGGAGGGAATCTGGGGGGCCTTTGAGCAATCTATTGTAAGAGTTTGTTTGGAATTCCAGCTCCTTACCTAACAAGTCATTCTGAGGAAGCCAATCGACCAGTTTCACATTAGAGGCCCTTTCTATTTCCTTTGGCCACCGAGAGGCCTGATACCTCCAAAGGACGCCTTGGGGAAGCTGGGCAAAGCCCGCGTTGAGCTCCTTCAGCACTTCCAGGTGTGGGATTGAGGATACCATAGAACCCGACGTCACAATGACGAAGCCAGCTTCTTTTGTTCTTTCAATGAAGTCTTCAAGCTCCTGGAAAAATAATAATTGCATTATTCCACTTTACTGGTCACAACAATTGTCCTTATGTTCTTACTTACCTTGTCTGCAATTCTCTTAAAATGAATCCTTGATGATGCCTTTCATACTAGACCGGAAAGCCCTGGGGCCAAAACTGGACGCATCTTGACCAAATCAGTGGCGTAGCTAATGCAAGTGTAGCCGGGTGCAGAGAGCAAAATGTTGCTCCTGAAATGATGTCACAACAGGAAGTGATGTCACCATTGTATTTTCGGTTTCTGGGGTTTTTGTTGCTCCCCTAAAGCTTGATACCTACTGCAATTGCACCCCCTGCATTGCTTTAGCTATACCCCTGGACCAAATAAATCCCTCTAGTTCTTATTCCTTCCTGTTGCTGCCTGTTTGTTTCCCCTCTGGAAGCCTCTTGATATTTTTAAAAAATAATATGACTAAAGGCCATAAAAAAATTTTTTGGCAGGAAGTCTACTTGTTAACATCCCAGAATTCCTGGGCAAGTGAGATAGCTAAGTTGACATTAATGGTGTTTGGGCAATAGTTGGAGATCTCTCTTGAGTCTTTTTAATGGGTGGGGAAGGCGACACATCCTACCCTGCCAACAGAGGATAAATGAGCGAGCTAGACATTCCTTGTGCAGGACGGACCTCTCTCTGAAAATCTGTTGTGAGAAAGTAGATTTCCTCTAGAGGCATACTGATTTACTCTATTTGTATTCTTCTATATAAAGCGGGCATTACAAGAACCCCATTGGTCTCTTGTGCCATCTCCTCCAAAGGAAATAAAGCCATGAAGAGGATTCTACCCTGGAATGTCTTCCTGCTAGGTACACACCACCTCGTACAAGTATAAATCTGTGGGTTTGCTTATCCACAGGAGCAGAAATGCTCCTTACCTTGCACTATCTGTCGACTGTTCTTAGCTATCCGCGGCTGTTCGCTGCATCCATAGGCATTTTAAGGCTCTCTGCAAGGCTGCTGATGCTATTCACCATGGCCATTGTCAGCCCTACCCTTGCCTGTAGCTGGTACAAGTCTGTAGAGGGAGTGGGTGTGTTGGGAGGCAAGGAAGGGGATCACATTCTGATGCAGGTTGTGCGCACCAGAACACACTAACTCCCCAAAATGCTTCCTTCCCTTGCCAGTCTCTGCCCCGTTGCACCCACCCCAGTGGCTTGCCTGCACTCCTATACAGAGCCAGGTACTGGATCAGGCCACCGCTGATACTGCTGTTTGGATATCAAATTCAAAATGGCTGTCACCAGGCTGCTCTGTCCACACTATAAGGCCATTCCAACACTGTGAGCACAATCCTAAACTGGAGGTAGGCTGGCATAAGCTAAGCCAGCAAAGTTTGGCCAGCACAAGGGCTACCATAAAGTGTGTTTAGACTACTCTCGGAGTCAGGGAGGATGGCTCACATCTGAGTGGTCCAAACACACTTGACAGTGTCCCTTTGCTCGCCAAACTTCGCTGGCTTAACTGTGCCAACCAAACTCCAGGTTAGGATTGTGCTAACAAACACAACCAGCGATGGGATCTCCAAATGAACAAGGGGAACGCTGGGCGGGACTAACGCGGGGCTTCCACGTGATTGGCTGCCCATCCGTACCGTTCCGCAGCTGTCCTAGCCTCGGGGGGGGCTGCCCCCTGGTTAGCACGCCTCCCCCCGCTGCTTGCCCAGACACCTGGTGTGACCCTCACCTGTCCCTCGTGGCGAGCAGGAGCCCCCCCAAGGCCAGGGCAGCCGCGGAAGGCTACGGACGGGCTGCCACTCAAGCGGACGTTCCGCCTACGTCCCGCCCAGCGTTCCCCTTGTTCATTTGTAGAGCTCATCGCTGCTTACAACCCATGGGCTCTGAGCAGCTGGAGCCTGGGGTGGGTGGAGTGAGTTTGTAAGTGTTTGCAGGATAACAGTCACAACAATGGTGGCACTTTTCAAAGAACTCCGGTACCGTGGTTCTGCCTCACCTGCCACACTGCATCAACACTGCATGCTGCTGGACTAAACAAAAGAAAATATTAAAATGAACCAGCCACGGTTGTGGACTCCCACCAGGCTCTGGGGAATGATGAAGCAACAGTTCATACATACCTCTGGCAGCTGTTTAGCTGGTTTAGCCAACAAGCCACCCAAAAATACGGTGTTGGGCAGAAGGGGTCGTGCCAACTCAATGGAGAAGTCACTGTTATAAATCCATAGTTCAGCTTTCAAGTACAGCTCTGAGAGATCAGGTCTGGAACTAGCCGAGAAATGCTCACGAATAACATCCCTAAATCTGGCGTGCGCCTGATAATCTAACACTGGCGAAGAAACAGCCATGAGGCAGTTTTTCAGTCGTCCCCAAAAGTCCATGCGATCGCTTAGGCGGGAGTAAAATACAGGAACGTAAGACAAAGGACTGGGTATTCCAGCATGCCCAGCATTAGCTAAAGGCCCAGGAAACACCGCAATGAATGGGAGTCCAAGTTTTTCTGCAGCCAGGAAGGAGCAAGGATTGAAAGCATCTATCACTGCAATGTCAAACTTCTTGTCCTTCAAAGAATCGAGCGTTTCTGAATCATTCAGTAAAACGTGGCACTGGAATGCCAGGTGGCTCATAAGATCCAGGTAAGATTGGAATGACTCGCTGTAAGAGAGAGGAAGAAAACATGTAACTACTTGTACCTTCTGTCATTCAGCAAGCTTCGAAGCCAGTGGTTCTCAAACGTCTTAGCACTGGGACCCATGTTTTAGAATGACGATCTGTTTGAGGGTGCAATCCTAACCTGGAGTGAGGCTGGCACAGTTAGGCCAGCAAAGTCTGGCTGGCCCAAGGGCCACCATAAAGTGCGTTTGGACCACTCTCGGAATCAGGGAGGATGGGGCACATCTGTGTGCTGGCCCCTCTACCTCAGGCCCAAATCCTAACCAACTTTCCAGCACTGACATAGCCAGGCCCCTGGGACATGGGCTGCATCCTGCAATGGAGTAGTAGTCACGGAGGCGTCTTCATTGGAGTCATGGAGGCTTCTTCACTTCGGAGCTGCATTGCCCTTACCCAGGAGCTGGAAAGTTGGTTAGGATTGTGCCCTCAAAGAGTGTTCCAAATGTACTTTATGGTACATTTGGTCCCTTGTGCCGGCCAAACTTTGCTGGCTTAACTGTGCCGGCCTAACTCCAGGTTAGGATTGCGCTCTGGGAACCACAGGAAGTGATGTCATGGCCTGACATGCCGTCATTATGACGCCAGAGCCTGTTGCTTTCCTGAGAATGCAGCAATAAGTGGGGTTATTTCTCTGCCATTTTCCAATAGCAAAGTGAATCACAAAGAAAAAAGCTTATTTACAATTTTGTCGGATGCAAAACAACCACACAGCCCTCCCCCTTTCCAGCATCCCATCTTCCCATATTTTCAATATGGCTGCCCTGGGTGCTTCGCGGCCCACCTGAAATTGGCTCACGAACCACTGGTGTGGGAACCCACAGTTTGGGAACCACTGTTCTATGCCAGTGAATGCTAGCCAGAGGAATAACACTAACAGAGCCACGAACAGCCCAATCCAATCCCCTGCCCAGTAGTGGAACCAGAGGGAGGAGGCACTGTAAATATTCCACTGTGTAAGCGACCCCCCCCCCCACTTGCAGTCAGAGCCATTCCGGGCAGCAAATTCTGATGGCTCTGACGGCGAGTAGGAGGGGAGGGGTTATATGGTGCATTGTGCTGCCTTCAGTACTTACCGTTCCGTTCCTTCTCTGGCTATTCTACTGCACCTGCCGCACCTGTTGAAAGGGCGCAATCTTAAATTATAAGTGATACAGCTATGTTTCTGGGAGGAAGGCCTTCCTTGATTTGGATCCCTGATCGCAAGAATGCCAGACAATTTTAGGTTCTCAAGGTTTGTTGTGAAATGAATAATACAAGTTAAACTACCTGCCCTTCATCATATCATTTTTGAACTCATCAAACCACGTCTTGAATTCACTGATATAGTCTTTACTGGCAGACCAAGTTGTAATTCGGTAGGAATCAGGATGCTCATACTGTAATCCTAAAAACAAACACAAGATTGTTTTATCAAAAGTAATTTTTCTTGTTATAAATTATCCTTCAGTAGAATTTCATTCCCCCCCCCCAATTAGGGCTGCAGCTTTTATTCCACTCATGTATAAGATTAACCTATTAAAAACATCTACAGCAACTAAAATGAAGCTCGCAAACAATGTAGTCATTTTTAATATAACTGTTTTGCATTCATAATGTCACCTAAATTATGAAATTATGTGGAAGGTGCTATTTTGGAAGATGAACCAGGTCTTGCATTCATGATATAAAAACAGAACAGCAAAGAAAGAAAGAAAGAAAGAAAGGATGTACGCTTCTTCAATCTGCTTCTGTCTGTTCATATGCTATTTATGCAGAGTTAATAGGAAGACAAGGGAAAGGGGGGGCCTGTGATGCTATCTCTTTAACAAGGATGGGGAGATCAAAGAAGCAGAGGGTAGAGATGTAGGCTGGAGAGGTGAACAGCAAAGGAGTCTACAGAGAGCCACTGGAAAGAATGTCATCTAGAGCAGTGGTTCTCAAACCTTTTAGACCGGGTCCCACTTTTTAGAATGGTACTCATGCCGGGACCCACCGGAAGTGATGTCATTAAACTGGAAGGGATATCATAGATGGAAGTGACACCATCAAGCAGGAAGTGCCATCAGTGTGACATAATCAGATGACACTCCTAGAATGCAAACTGGCATAATTGGACTGAAGCAAATACACAACCATGAAACATCCTGACAAAAAGCAAGATTAGGACAAAATATGATGTAAAAGCAAAAAAAAAAAAAAATCCTCACTTGAACATTCAACTGTTATCAGCCGCACAAGGAAAATAGCAAGAGTAAAGTCTGCAGTTTCCAAGATGGCTGCTCCCAGTGTTCCGTGACCCACCTGGCATCAGGTCCCGACCCACAGTTTGAATAACACAGATCTAGAGGTTACAAAGTTTCTTTTTGGCCCCTTCCCCTCTCCTCCGTTCAAATGTCACATTTGAAATGTGAATTGAGCTTCTAGGCCAACTTTTTTTTTTTTGCTCCTTCTACCCTTTTTTTTAATGCAAGACCCAGATACGATGTGCCCCCTGCATCCCCCCAGAGACCCTGGTCTCATGTTCATGTAACCAATAGCGGACAGCAAATCAATCACTGTTAGGCAGACCCTAGCACTGGTTCTTACTGGTAGATGTGACAACATCACATGGTACCACGAGTCTTCCAAAACAGTGAAAGCCAGTTCAAAGAGGGAGCCCTGATCAATAAAAAAGGAGACCCCCAACAGAATGGATCTTTTACAGCAAAGCTGCAGAGGACTTTTTTTTTCCAAGCAAACCTTTATCAGCTGGCTGATGGGAAGACAGAAAATGCAAGATGCAGAAAAGGAGTTTCTTAAAATAGCAGGCAAAGAGGCAGTGCGTTTCAGACAAACTCTCATGCCTTTCCAAACAGTGGCATACCTAGAGAGGGATCACAGCACTACGTTTTGCAAGCAGCCGCTCCTCCTCCTCTTCTGAGCCAACGTAGCCTCCGTTTTGCTCTAGCTGCTGGAAACAGTTCTGAAGAGGACGGGAAGCAGATCCTTGCAAAATTTAGGGCTGTGATCCCCCTCTAGGTACACTTCTGTTTCTAAAGGAGAGCAAGATTTTGGCAACTATATGCGCTAGTAAACATGAGAACATCTTGATGCTCTTCACTTCAGGCAATGTTCTTCAGAAGCTTCCATCACCATAATGCAATTTAACTATTTGAAAAACTGGCTGCTGGCATGCTGGGCAGACCAGCTGGATTAATGATCTGACTCAACAGCACCACATATTCATATGATCGTTAGAACATGCAGCATGAAACAGGCATGTGTCATGCCGCTGATTACTGGGGGCAGAAAGAGATCAGTGGAGTTTGGAAGGTCTGGGAGGACAAGCAAGCAACCGTCAAGCAACAGGGTCTCAGATAACATGATAAATGTTGAATGTTGGTTGTTGGTGTTAAAAGATTATCTGCGTTTAACGATTTCATCACTGCAGTAGTAAGGAATAGGAGGGCCTCCTGCAGCTTTACCTGGAATCATCATCACACCATCCTGGAGCAACATCTGCACTTCATGGCCTCGCTTGTGGAGGATGGTTGATATTTCATCCATTATTAGATAATGACTTCCTCCTAGAGAGAAGGCAGTAGGAGAGGGAAAGAAAGAGACAGGGAGATGGCATTTGTTAAACAGTATTCACATCTTAGGGACGTGGTGGCGCAGCGGGTTAAACCACTGCTGCTGGGCTTTCCGACCGCAAGGTTGGGAGTTCAAGACGGCGCGACGGAGTGAGCTCCCGTTGCTGGTCCCAGCTCCTGCCAACCTAGCAGTTCAAAAGCACCTAAATGCAAGTAGGCAAATAGGGACCACTTTGGTGGGAAGGGAACGGCGGTCCGTGTGCTACAGTGTATAGTCATACCGGCCACAGGACCACAGAAGCTTGTCCTAGGACAAAACGGCAGCTCTACAGGTTTTGAAACGGAGATGAGCACCGCCCCCTACAGTCGGTCACGACTAGACCATTCGGTCGTGGGGAAACCTTTACCTTTACCTTATTCACATCTTAATGGGAATACATAAAGTTTAATCCAAAACATAATGGGAATCCAAATCATTAATGGGAATATATAAAGAATACATAAGGGACTACATAAGGTTTCCCAAACATTAATGGGAAGACATAAGATCTCTGAGACCTCCATCCTCCTCAAATCCAGCACAGGATACAGGATGATCCGTTTGGTACCCCTGTTCCTGTGCTGAATAGGATGAGGCTCTCAAGGCGCAATCCTAAACAGAAGTTAGGCCGGCACAGTTAGGCCAGCAAAGTTTGGCCGGCACAAGGGACACCGTAAAGTATGTTTGGACCACTCTCGGAGTCAGATAGGCTATCACACGATGTGTGCATGCGCCATCCTCCTTGACTCCAAGAGTGGTCCAAACACAGGAGGCCCTTGCGCCAGCCTAACTTTGCTGGCCTAACTGTGCCGGCCTAACTCCAGGTTAGGATTGTGCTCTCAGTTAGTTTGTGCGGTATTTAAATCCATCTCCAATTTTGGTCCCAGCCAATGGGCCGCTCGAGGGCAAAGGAGGAGGAGCCCCGCCCCCTCTACCAGCTGCCCACCCCTTGCGACACTCCACCACACCCACTAGCCAGGCTCCATTTTGGAGTCGTATGGGGCAAGAGAGGGAGGGGGGGGCCGAACACTGCTCATCCCTCTGAGAGGTGAGCCACCTTGTCATCGCCCTCCTCTTGCTCCACCAGAGGCGTACCAGGGTGAAACCGAGCCCATGGCACACAACGTCATGATGTCGTGATGTCATGACATTGCGGGGTGTGGGTTCAAGCCCCGCCTCCTTGTGTTGCTTGAACAGCGGCCAAGGGAAGCCGCGCGCCTCTCAGGCGGATTCCCCTGGCTGCCGGTCAGGCACTTTAAAGTGCTCGCGCAGCGGCCAGGAGGGGAGACACATTTGTCCCAGGGGCACAAATTTGTGGGCGGGAGCGCCGTGCCAACAGCACCCCCATCTTATGGCACCCAGGGCTCGTGCCCCCCCTTGCCATATCTTAGAAATGCCTTTGTGCTCCACCAGTGCAGCACCCGGGACATCTGCCCCCCCTTCATAATGATAGGACCGCCAATGTCCACCTCTACATATCTAAGCATTGTCCCCAATGTTCATGCATGTGTATGAGCTTGCAGGCAAGATAAATGCCGGGACAGGCAAAGAGGACATCCAAGTCCCATCCAAAAGCCACGGGCTGTTTCTGTTTAGGCAGGACTGCAAGAATTGTCCTGCTCTTTGCACTTAAACTGAGATAATTCAATGCACACTCTGTAACTTCTGGCTCTTAGCTCCAAACAATCCCAGCATAAATTTGAATAAATATAGCCTTCAGTTGGGTTGGGAGTCAGGAACTATTACTGTACGCTGCCTTGAGTGGGTAGAAAGAGGGCATATGTGTTTTCACAGTTATATAAATCACTTATAATCTTGTAGGAGTGCTAGAACTGCAACAAAATTCAAGCCTGTCACTTGTGCCCCATGAAACACGTCCATACTAGCAACCGCTAAGCAACACAGACCTTCCAGGAGCTCCAAAACATTTGGCAAGCGTCTACAAAGCTGGAGCCACCACCAAGAATGCCCTGTGACACCGTCCCAGTGGTGGAAAGAACATGCTTGCAAGCAGGTGAAGGAACAATGAAAGGAAGAGGCCACTTCTGGAGCCTATTTTTTACCATCAGCAAGCTTTCAAGTCCACCTGCAGCTCCTTCTACTCCAGGGAAGAATCTGGGACATGCAGCACAGCGCAAAGTAAAAGTGCATCAGATATCACTGAGTGCAAGCAAAGGCCCCCAGGGCAGGGTCTCGAGGCCTCCAAAGCAAGGGCTTTGCTGAAGCTCAGCAGGTCTAGGTCTGGTCCTGCCCAACCAGGTCTCCACACACACCATCCTGGGCCCCACACTGGAAGAGAGGCAGGATATAAATGGAATAAGTAAATAAAAAGTAGCCAGGGACCGGAAGAGGCTGCCCCATCACACAGAGGCATCCCTTATTATTTGGAATGTATTGCGACTGGTCATGGTAAGCCACTCGGGTCCCCAGTCTTGGGAGAACAACAGGGTGCAAATGTAATGAATTCTAAATAAACAGGGACAAGCATCCAGAGGCATACCCAGAGGGGGATCACAGCACTAGGTTTTGCAAGCAGATGCACCCCCTCATCTTCGGAGCCATTCCCAGTGGCTAAAAGCAAAACAGAGCCTACGTTGGCTCCCGATGGCTCTGGAGAGGTGGAGTGGCTGCTTGCAAAATGTAGTGCTCTAGGAACGCCTCTGCAAGCATCTCTTTTTTCTCCTTATGATCAGCGAGTCACACGTCCTGGAGCCCCTGCCTATACATGCCTACTCAGGCGTCAGTCCTCTTATAATCAACTGGGCTTACTCTCCCAGGTACATGTGGGTAGGGCTGCAGCCTTGTCCCGCTACAGCTTTCCACACTCCCAGACGGAGCAGGACCCGATTCTTTTTCCTCCCGTGGACGGGAAGGCCAAGCCGCCGTCAGTCACCTGCCCGCTGCCAGGCTCCCTCTCGGGGCTGCGCACTCACCAATGAACGCCAGAGTGAGGACCTTGAACCCCTGCGGGAGCAGGAACTGCCGGGACAGCAGCACTGCGAGAAGGAGCCTCTTCCCGTCGGCCATCGTCCCGCCACGGGGAGGGAGAGAGAGACAGCGAGCGCAGCGCCGTCGCCTTCCCCTCCACCAGGAGTGCTGCCGCCGCGGAGTCCGCCAGGAGCCTAAAAGGCTCGCCTTGCGTGACCTGCGTGCGATCACAGCCGGGCAGAGGCTCACACCCAGCGCCCAACGAAGTGGCAGCACGCGAGGGTGCCCCCCCCCCCGCTTGGCACGATCCCGGGCGCCTCCGTTGCGCAAGGCGAGATAGCGGCGCTCCAAAAGCTTCACTGAACCTTCACTGGAAGCAGCCGCGGTCGGGCCAAAGGTGAAGAGGGAACCCAGCCAGCCGCTCTCTTGCCGGGCCAGAATGTAGGAAGGTGGGGATGGCAGCCGCTACCGCCTTCTTAGACAAGAGAGGCTGCCTCCTCTCTCCCGCCGGGGGGGGGGGCAGATCCTCCGGGACGATGCCAGCTGGCCCATTGAAACGCCAGGACTCCACCAGAGAGGAAGGCCGCCTGCTTCTCTTCCCCAGAGCTGTGGTTTGATGCCTGTGGTTTGATGGTTTGCCAGGGAGGATGAAGCACAGACGTGCGCCATCCTCCCTGACTCCGAGAGTGATCCAAACATACTTTACGGTGTTCCTTCTGCCAGCCAAACTTTGCTGGCCTAACTGTGCCGGCCTAACTCCAGGTTAGGATTGTGCCCTCAGTGAAAGACATTCCAGAGAATGAATTCTGTGGGTTTTGGGTGATCAATCGCTGAATCAATCGATTGCTAGACACACCGCACTGGCATCAAACCACGCCTCTGGGGAAGCGAAGCCGCTCACCCGTTCCTCCCGCCCAGCGTTCCGGCTGCATGACGCCGCTGAGTACCGGCCATGCGCCAGTCAAGTGTCGGCACTGCTCAGTCACAAGGGTGTTTCAGAGGCATTCCGGGGGTGTAACTCATGGAGTTATAATAAACATGGAGAAGAAATGACGTCATATTCTTGAAACTTCCGGTCTGGTCTAACAATATGGCCGACGCAATGGGTCTGGTCCCATGGTCTGGTCTAACAATATGGCCGACACAACTCCATGGGTCTAACAATATGGCTGACTCAGATCATTGCCGCGAAGGAGGATTGCCGCGGATTCTCGAGTATATATTTATCTAATTTTTGCCCACCCTCCCCTTTTTTTTATTTTCGTAAGTTTTTACTTCAGGAGTAAACGATTCAGTCCTAAACACTACGCGCAAAGCAATCTGAAATGCTTGGATTCAGCATTTTGAGTATAAAAACATGGCCGCTAAGCCCGCCCCCTCTGGTCTCACTTCGTTCCTATCTAACTGCATGGGCAGGGCCACCCCCTGGTGTAACTGGGCGGTGTAGTGGGCGGGGATGGTGGTGGTGAGGCAGGATGGCTGTAGTGCCGTATCCTAATGCCCAGCCCCGGCCAGGGTGGCCTCGATTTGGGCTGCTTCTGTCCATGTTCCTCTGCGCCTGCAAAACAGCAGGCGCAGATCTGAGCAGGCCCATCGGACCTCCCCTTGTCCTGGATGTTGCTGCTGCTACCTCCTAATGGGCTTTAGGATACAGCCCTGTTATGTCGGCCTTATTAGGCCGGCATAGTATAGGATTGCGCTCTAAAACTCCCTTAAATACTATAAATAAAACCTGGAGGGCATGTGGAAACAGGAAGCTCAAATAAAATGATGCTACTTCCATGGACATTTGAAACAGTGGGTTGTATCTAAAGAAAATTCATGGGGTGAAAAGTGAAAACAGATGTGATGTTTATTATGTCTCTGCTTACAAGATCCCGCTTGAGTCAATAACTGATGGGTTCTCTTGTTATGTGTGCATCTAATCTGCTTTTCCATATTATATCAGGCATATTCTTTTCTCTATGCCCTGTCATTAGTCCGAATGATCACAACTTCTCCCTAAAGGTCATTGCATTCCTTCATGTATTACAGTAGTCTCTGCTATTTAATGTTAATTTAACTTTTAGTTGAAAGCTGAATCAGTGATTAGAGAGTCAGTAAGGAAGGAACCGGATATTGGATAAAGTGTGACTGAAATGTTTCACGTCTGATTAAAGGAAAGGAAAAGGCTTTTGTAGGGAAGAAAAGAAAGAAACAAGACCTAGAAACAGACAGGCACTTAATGTCACATCTGAAGTTGGCTTTAAGTCCCACTGAAATTAATGGGATTTAATTAAACAAGTGTAACATCATTCATTGCAGTGATGATCAATCACAACTAACTTCTCCCTGACATGCCCATTTGCTATGTGCAGGGACGCTGTTGCCACTTGTGTAGAGGAGCAGACAACCAAGAACACGCATCTGCAGGTACCACCTCATTTAACTGTGCCTTACTGTATCTGTCCATTTCTGCATTTTCAGGTTCCTAAGGCACAAAAGATAAGAAGAGTCCTACTGGATCAGGCTAAAAGGCCCATCTAGTCCAGCTTCCTGTATCTCACAGTGGCCCACCAGATGCTTCAGACAATCAGATGCCCACCAGATGCTTCAGAGCACCCGAGACAATCTCATTGCCACTCCCCTGCATCTGGCATTCTGAGGTAGCTTACTCCTAAAGTATGGAGTAAAGTATGCACTACCCATCATGGCCTGTAGCCTGCGATGGACTTTTCCTCCAGAAATCTGTCTAGTCCTCTTTTAAAGGCACCTAAGCCAGATGCCATCGCCACCTCCTGTGGCAAGGAGTTCCACAGATTAATTACTCGCTGGGTAAAAAAAGTATTTCCTTTTATCGGTTCTCACTCTCCCAACACTCAGGGCATAAACCTAACCAACTTTCCAGCACTGACTTAGCTGTGCCTATGGGGTCTGTGCTGCATCCTGCAGGGGAATAGTAGTCATGGAGGCCTCCTCAAGGTAAGGAAATGTTTGTTCCCTTACCTTAGAGCTGCATTGCCCTTACCCCGGTGCTGGAAAGATGGTTAGAATTGTGCCATCAATTGCAACAGTCCTATGCATGCTTTTCTGGGAGTAAGTTCCATTGGTCATAGTGGGATTTATTCTGAGTAATTGTGCATAGGACTTAGCTCTTTACTCTATATTTTTGAGTTTCATCCTCATTGTTGCTGCCTTGCCTGGCTTTGGGCCAGGGTGATATTGATGTGTTTGCTGGACAAGAAATGATCATGTTGTTCTGCTGCTTCACCCCTCTGTCTCCATGAACTGTTTTCCTCCCGCAAACCCAAGGCTGCGGGCAGGAAAAAGCATCACACCCCACAGAAACAACACAATCCCCAGCTGGTTGCACTAGGCCTTTCCCGGCAACCTGCATCTCCTTGGAAACAGGGTGGTAAACTCCAGGCAGGGCAGGGAAATGTAAACAAGTTAGACGAGCTGGACGGACACTAGAGCCTTCCAGTCGGGCTTCACAGCTTTCCAGGGTTCTGCATCAGTTAACTCAAGTGGTCCAATCAGAGGAGAGAGGTGGGAGCCAAGGGCGGGAGGCGATGCAGGGAAGAGCCAAGCCCACTTCCCCCAAATTGAGCACAGCAGCGTCTGTAGTTTCAGGTAGAAGCAACAGGTAACAGATTAAAGGTAACAGATTTCTCTCTCTCTCTCTTTTTCTTTTATTGATTGAATCAAGAAAGCTACCAGCCCAATCATTCTAGGATGATCCTGATTTGTGTCTTCTTTTAGTTTAAAAGCCAAACTTATGATGTTGTTGCTTTCAAGAGTCTGCACTCTAGGGAAGTTGCTGGTAGCAAAGGTGTGCCAAATTCTGGGGCCAAAAAGCTCCTTTTGACATATTTGCCGGAAAAGCTGTTGGAACAATTGCATGCATTTCATGTACTTATAGATCTCTTCTTGGACAGGATTGAAGGGGAGGAAGCAAAATTGAGCTGGCGGTGATGCCTTCAGAGTTTGTGAACCTCTGAGCTTGGTGTGTGTGTTTCTTTTTTCAACATCCATGCATGAGCAATAGAATGCCCACAAATGATGAATAAGGATTGTTCCCTTCCTCCTGGGCTGTTCCAGCATCCTCATTTAAAACCAGTTATATATACAGCAGGCAGAAAGGAAGTGGCAGTTCTAATACTGGATTTTCATAGGTTTAAATTGTACTTTGCATTTTGAGGGTCGCTGTTACTTTGATCGCAAGACTGTCTGGATTCATCATTCACTGATTGAGAAGCTGAAGGGGATTTCACATGGCTGCAGTGGTAGTGCAACTACCTGGAATAAAAGAGCAATTGTGCTACTCAAGTGAAAATGGCTACAGCCAAGTGAGAGGCCTTCTCAGATTTCTCAGATAAAGAGAATCATTCTTAATAAGAAGAACAGCTTTCCATGTTGATGGTCTTCCTTGAACCCAAACAGGTTTTGTTTCCTGGCACTAACGATGTGTCTGTTTGTATGAATCCAGTTACAGCGCTCAAGTCATGAGATGCTAAGTCTTTTTGGATTATTTGAACTAAATACCCTGCTAGTTTGGGGTTATTAATGCAGTTTTCCAGGAAATCAGTGTGCTCTCAAATCAGTTCACAATCCAAACTGACCTATAGGCAGCGGCGTCATTCACCCGGTACGCTGGGTGGGACTCACCTTTGAACGGCAGTCCGCCTGTTGTGTCATGCCGTGTTCTGCTGCTTTACTGCCCGCCGGTTGTCTCATGCATGATTCCAAGCATCTTGTTGTCTCATGCCTCCCTGGGGCACCTGGTGGGCCGCTGTGAGATACAGGAAGCTGGACTAGATGGGCCTTTGGCCTGATCCAGCGGGGCTCTTCTTATGTTCTTATGTTCTTATTCTTTGGGCCTGACATGGTGACAGTTGGGCAGAGCCCAGTGGTGGAAGGGGGACAGCGGTGGGATCTGGGAATAAGGAAGCAGAACGCTGGGCAGGACTTACATGTGATTGGCAGCCCGTCCATTCTGTTCCGTGGCTGCCCTGGCCTCGGGGGGGGCTGCCCCCGGTTGGCGCGCCCCACCGCTGCTCGCCCAGGCACCCGGCGCGCCCCCACCCATCCCCCCGATGAGCAGGCCCCCCCCCCCGAGGCCAGGGCAGCCGTGGAATGGAACGGACGGGCAGTCAATCATGCGTAAGTCCCGCCCAGCGTTCCTTATTCCCAGATCCCATCACTGAAGGGGGAAAAGGAGGAGGGAAAGCTAATGACAGGGATGCCAGGAGCAAGGCTGGCTGGCTTCTCTGCTCAGTTGGCAACCCCAGCTGCCCACACAGAACTACCTGCCCTTGCGTTCATATAGATATACTGTATATCTGCAACCTCAATAGACTTTCTAAATCTTGGCAGGTACAGAATCTTTCCTTTCCTTTCGAAACATACTATGTGGTCAGTTGCCAGTGTATTTTATCTGCTGTTGACATTTGGGGCTCTGACCCATTTCCTTTGCCTTCCAGATGCCAGGTACAGCCAGGCATGACCGGGAGATGGCAATCCAGGCCAAGAAAAGCCTTGCCAAAACCACAGATCCAATTGAGAGGCTTCGGCTCCAGTGTTTAGCAAGGGGGTCTGCGGGCATCAAAGGCCTGGCGAGGTAAAATGAGTTCATGAGGTAAATTATTAAACCAGCCCCTGGGTTGCGGGCCAAACTGAGCAAGCTTTGCTTGCATGCTGCAATAGATACTTCCGTTTCCATGCTATGATATTAAAAAAAAATCTTCACATGCTGATTTAATGATCCTTCTTATATCAAGAACATGACCTTTTTAGATCTGATAGAAGCTATAGGGGAGCCATAAATTTAACTGCAAGGAGGCCTGACACAAACATGAGAGAGTTCACAAGGAAAAGTTATCTTTTCACCTGCAGATTAGGAGGACCAAAGGCTAAACTACACTTTGCATTAAACGTTTCTCGGTGTACTTGGAGGCTTACATTTACTTCCATGCAGGGCTGTTGCTTGGATCTGGACCATGGTGTGGAGGCAGGGGGTCTGCACTCTTCCCCTGTCAAAATTGTACCCCCAAAGGAATTATTGCACCCTTAAAGTGGACTATTGCATGCATCTCTTTTCTACGATAGTAATTTCTGGGTTAACTTCAGGCATGCAATTTTTTTGGCAGGGAAATTGTGCAAGAGTAAGGGGAACTAAGCAGAAGTAAAATCAAACCACTAACACAAAGACATGTTTAAGGGCACAATCCTAACCTGGAGTTAGGCTGGCACAAGTTAGGTCAGCAAAGTTTGGTCAGTCCAAGAGACACTGTAAACTACGTTTGGCCCACTCTGAGTCAGAGAGGCCAGCACACAGATGTGTGCCATCCTCCTTGATTCCTAAAGTAGTCCAGACACGCTTTACAGTAGCCCTTGTGCCAGCCAAAATTGGCTGGCCTAACTGTGCCGGCCTAACTCCAGGTTAGGATTGCACTCTAAATGTATATTTTGTTCCCAACAAAAGTGTTAGGACTTTCATAGGCCTCTTTGGGAGCATCATTTCAGTCCGCAGAGGAAGGGACACAGTTTTGGTAAGAACTGGAAGACAAATTTACAGCAAACTCCAATCACCTGCTATTGAATATGTTCAGGATGCAGAAAAGCAGTACAGTACATTGAACAGGATTGTTTGTGATCATGAACCTAAGAAGAGCCCTGCTGGATCAAGCCAAAAGCCCATCTAGTCCAGCTTCCTGTATCTCACAGTTGCCCATCAGATGCCTCAGGGAGCACACAAGACAACAAGATGCCTGCATCCTGTTGCCACTCCCTTGCACCTGGCATTCTAAAGTAGCCTACTTCTATTGTAAGGAGGTTGCACCCCACATCATGGCCTATAGCTCACAATGGACTTTTCCTCCAGAAAGCAATCTGTCCAATCCTCTTTTAAAGGCACCTCCTGTGGCAAGGAGTTCCACAGATTAATTACCCACAGGGTAAAAAAGTATTTCTTTTTATCTGTTCTCACTCTACCAACATGGGAAGCACAATCCTAGATTGCGTGTAGCGTCATCACAACATTGTTGTGTCGACGCTAAGTGCTGATGCGAGGGGGATGAGCAACACCCGTGTGTCGGCACTAATGCTCTGAAGTCGATGCTACTCATAGCGTCGGCTTCAGAGCACCGACAGAGAGCCTCCCTTGCGCCAACCAAAGCCAGTCGGCGCAAGGGAGGCTGTGTCCCATGTCCAGATAGGGATTGGTGGGAGGGAGGGAGGCTGGGGGCGGGACTTGGGCAGGATGTGGGCAGGCTTGGGAGGTGGCCACATCCTAGGCCCGTCCATGAGGCCCCGATTTGGGCCACGCGGTCTCCTCGGATCTGCGCCCACTCTTTAGTGGGCGCAGATCCAAGGAACACATAGGGGAGGCAAGTGCATGCTCCCTTGCCGTGTGTGTGTGTGGGGGGGGGGGGGCTCCAGCCTCTCCTATGCAGCGTTGGATATGGTGCTGCCAAGTTGGCCTCGCCATTCTAGAGCTGCATAGGATTGTGCCCTCAATTTTAGTGGATGTCCCCTAGTTCTGGTTCTGGTGTTGTGAGATTATTTTATAGGGAATGGCGAATATGAGTTCCTGGTGTATAATCACGTGTGTTCTGAGGCCACATTACTCTCCCCTTTCCTCAGTGTGCCCCCTTGGGTTCATTTAGGGTACAATCCTAACCTGGAGTTAGGCCAGTGCAAGTCACTTGTGCCAGCCCAGGAGTGTTGCAAAAACGACGTGAAGTGCGTTTGGACCACTCTTGGAGTCAGATAAGCTGGCGCACATCTGTCCAGGATATCACTGGTGCACTGTGCATGAGTACAAGGCATTTTCCTCTTCTTGCTGCTGAAGCTCTCTGAGCCCCCTGAAGACCCATGGCTGAAGACTGGAAGACCTTAGATCAGCAGTTTCTAAACTCAGGACCACTCACTGTGCACCAGAAAAGCACTCCCTGTTCTGAGTGGTACTTACCGTTCTGCTGCGCTGCTGCTTATCTTTCCCCCAATCAGTACAAAGAGACGCTCTGGGCATCTGCATCTGCTGTGCATTGCCCTAGCAGGCTTTGTGCCCAGATTTCTGGGCAGATGCAGGTGCCTAGAGTGTCTCTCTGTACAAATTGGGTGCCAGGAGCGACAGTAGCGTGGTGGAACAATGAGCACTGTCCACAGCAGGGAGGGTTTTCTCCAAACATCGGATCTGGCCCACGGGTTGTAGTTTGTTAAGCTGCCTTAAACAGTAGTCTGGGATACGACATAAGGGCTGCAAGGGGATGGGTAGTATCTGCAGCACACTGGGAAACTGAAGCACTGCTCTGCTTGCAGCATCCGGATGTGCCCCTTAAAGCCCCCACACGGCACTTAGCACTCCTGGCTCTCAGCAAAGGGAGGTGCACCAGGGAGGGTGAATAAGATACTAACACACTTTGCATCAGCAGGACACTGGATGCCATCCAGTGAGTTGAGTGCAGAACTTGGGACTGCCAATTTCAGTAGCAAATGAAATCGGTAAGTGAATTTTTGACATGGCAGGTGGCTGACACCCAGCGGTGTTATGCTGCCGGAACGCTGGGCGGGACATCCAGGTGATCGACAGCCCTCCTGTTGCATTCCGGAGCGTTACGCTGTTTGCGTAACCAATTACGCTGCTTGCATACGTTACGCAAATGGCGTAACGCTCCGGAATGCGACAGGCGGGCTGTCGATCACCTGGATGTCCCGCCCAGCGTTCCGGCAGCATAACACCGCTGCTGACACCTGAGGTTTTTTTAAGCATACTAAGAGCACTGTTCTATCCATGTCTACTAAAAAGTAAGTCCCATTGTGTCCAGTGGGGCTTAGTCCCAGGAAAGTGTGCGTCGAATTGCAGCCTAAGTCTTACTAAACACAATGGGCTGACTTCTGAGTAAAATAAATAACGCCACCATTAACTCTGAGAGTGCAATCCTATAGCTGCGTTTCTCCGGTGCTACCCTCTTGCGCCAGTCCAGCGCTGTTGCAAATGGGCCGTCAAGCGCATCTGGGCCAGCAAGTTGGGCACTGGACTGGCGCAAGCAGCAGCGCCGCCTGATGGAGCGTCGTCAGTGCTCAGTTGGCACAGGACCTCGCGAGGGCAGTCCAGAGGTGTGCCAGGGGTGTAACGGGGTGGTGATGCATGAAGGCTGTAGTGCCACATCCTAAACCCCATCCCCGGCCAAGGCGGTCTCAATTCAGGTGCTGCTGTGCCTGCAGGTGCTGCTGTGCAAAACAGCAGGCACAGCCCCATAGGGCTGGCTGGGGCTTACCCGGGTGCAAGGGGAAAACCTCCCCTTGTCCTGTGCTGAGATGCTGCTGCCTCCTGCTGGGCTTAGGATATGGCTCTGCTATGTTGGCTTTACTATGTCGCTGCTGTTTAGGATTGAGCTGTCAGGGCACAATCCTAACCTGGAGTTAGGCTGGCACAGTTAGGTCAGCAAAGTTTGGCCAGCACAAGTACCACCGTAAACCGTTGGCCCACGTCTGTGTGCTGGCCTCTCTGTCTCCGAGAGTGGTCCAAACTTACTTTACGGTGTCCCTTGTGCCGGCCAAACTTTGCTGGCCTAACTGTGCTGTCCTAACTCCAGGTTAGGGTTGCAGCCCAAGAGTGGTCCAAACACACTGTATCGTGTTCCTTGTGCTGGCCAAACGTTGCTGGCCTAACTGTGCCGGCCTAACTCCAGGTTAGGATTACATTCTGAATCAGATAAATGAGGTTTCTCTTAGCATACTGTACATTGTTTCCTAGATTCTGAGCACAATTGTGCTCTTCTTCTGAGAAACTGAGCTCTTCTTTCTCCTTCATTTTGTTATTCTTTTCTTCACAGTTATGCTTCTTTTCTGCAGGGTCTTTCGCATCATGGATGACGACAAAAACAGGACTCTTGATTTCAAGGAGTTCATGAAAGGCCTCCATGATTATGCGGTGTTAATTGAAAGAGAAGAAGCTGAAAAGATTTTCAAAGTCTTTGATAAAGATGGGAGTGGAACAATTGACTTCGATGAATTTCTTGTAACATTAAGAGTAAGTATCTAATTTGTAATTATCCCACACAAGCTGTCCTCTGTCATAGTGAGATAGAGCTGTAATTTTCCATCACAATCAGTACAGAAGGATCTTCAATTTGTCTAAAATTATCTTTACATAATAAAAACATTATTTTTATTCATCCTCACATACCCAAATTACCATAAGAAGTCTCAAGAACATGAAGTTCGTGTATATTTTTGAAGTGTATGACAAATTGCATTTGAGAAATACTCCAGTGTTGGAAAAGGTGTGGGGGCAGAATCAAATTGGGGCACAGGGGCTGTTCTCTGGAAGGCTCCAACCACTCTGTACACTTGTTTCAGCCTCCGATGTCTAATGCAAGGAAAGAAGTCATTATGCAAGCCTTTCGAAAGCTAGACAAGAGTGGGGATGGCATCATCACCATTGAGGACCTCCAAGGAGTCTACAATGCCAAGCATCACCCCAAGTATCAGAATGGAGAATGGTCAGAAGACCAAGTGTTCAGAACTTTCCTTGATAACTTTGATTCACCTTATGACAAAGATGGCCAGGTAAGTGAAATAGCCCACTTTGATTTACTTTCTTCTGTTAGGGATATCTGTCAGGCCAAGGGTGTAGCTACAGTGGTTCAGGGGGGTGCAATTTCACTGAGTAACAAACTTCAGGGGGGCAACAAACTGATCTTAGCACTAGTAGCCAAAATTGTGAAAACCTTGGTAATTATGAATAATACTATCATGTTGTTATATATCTTTGGAAAGGTAATTTAATGCATATAATAATTCAATGAAACAAACCAGAGAGTAATATCTTTACTCTATCAAAGGCTATGGCCAAAAAATCAGAAAATGAAAATATAACTGTCATGTAAAAATGGTGGTTTGTTAAAATTGCAATTTGTAGGAATAATACTGTCATGTTATATATAATTCGATATGGACTTTCATGCAGAACGCAGTGAAACAAACCCAAGTGGAATATCTTAGTTCTATCAAACGTTATGGCCAAAAAACCCAAGAAAACAAAAATACGACTCTGATTTTACTTCCTGTTGTGACATAACTTTAGGGGCATCATTTCGCCCATTAGACTGGGCTATGCTTTCATTAGCCTTGCCCCTATGTCAGGCTTTCCCCCTCTGATATACAGTCTTATGTCTTCATGGTCAGTATCGCTATTATTGCAATTAAAATTGTCTGGTATTGAAGGCCATGACTAGCAAATATGTCCACACCTAACATTTCTCTCACAACTTTGGTGAGCATTCTCAAAGGTTTTTATGCACAACACACTCAAAACAGCCCTGGGCAATTTTAACTCTTTCCCTCTGTTTTTAAGTGTGCAGTGGTACCTGGCTGTCCGAAAAACCTTTACCTTTTGATTTTAGCCAGATATTTGGGATTTGGCTGCTCTTCTGTCCACACTGTGGCTGTCTGTGTTGTGTTTCATTGCTGATTCGTGTTAGTCATCCAGAGAGAATTTGACCCAAAGCGTGAGATGGAAATGTTTTAACGAAACAAATGCAAGGTGGTTTATGCAGAATGCTATGGTGGGAGCTCATCATTGACCAGACCGAGAACTGCTTTGTTTCAAGACGGTGAAGGCATCATGTCCGTTCAGCCATGTTTCGGGGACACGTGATGGCTTTCCATGAATCCATATGTTTAAAGAGTGCCAACCATGTCAGGCTAACAGTCCAGGCTGCTGCGACACACTGCGCCACAATGTAGTGGTGCCAACTTGGCATCTGCTGCATCCTGCAGGGGAATCTGGGTCACCAAAGACCCCCTCGGGGTAGGGTAAGCCCATGCTGAGGAACTGTGGCCAGGAAGGAGGTTAGGTGGTGGTGATGCAGTGAGCTGGCTACCCACCACTTGTAGCCACACAGCATGCGCCGAAAAGTGCCTTATGCTGCTGGAACACTCACAGTGCGATCCTGCCCCTTGCGTAGCATCAATGCAACGTCGTTGCGGCAATGCTACATCTCTAGCGCCGATGCAAGAGCGCTGAGCAGCACCCCCACATTGGCGCTAGAGCTATCAGGCCAATGCTATGAGTAGCATTCGCCAGACAGTGCCGATGGCGAGACTCTCCCACGTGGGCCGAAACTGGCTGGCATGAGGGAGGCTCTGTGCCAAGATGGCACAGGGACTGGCGGGGGGGGGGAGGGAGGTTGGGGGCGGGATGTGGGTTGGCTTGGGTGGTGGCCATAAGGCCACATCGTAAGCCTGATTGGGAGGCCATGTGGCCCCAATTTGGGCCATGCAGTCTCCTCGGATCCGAGGAGCTTATAGGAGCTTATCCCCTTGCCATGGGGAGCTCCAGCCTTTCCTATGCAGCATCGGATATGGCGCTGGCCTGTCGGCCTCACCAGTCTGGCGCTGCTTAGGATTGCGCCCTCATTCCTGCTCATATAAACTACTGGGTGCCCCTCACAATGTGGTGGGCAGAAGGGCTCCAAAATGCCTTATGGATAGGGGAGTGTGTTTTGGGTGATATTTTTTTCCCAAAATTTCTTGATTAAAATAGCAAACTGGGGTGTTACGTGTTTTTGTTTTACGTGCTCAACCCAAGTTCTCATTTTTATTAATTTTAAATGCTAGGTAAAGTATATAGGTGGTATAGGGTCAGCAGATGCAGCCACAGTATTTTTTTCTCATTGGAAAAGTAGTCAATTTTATTTTCTGGAAAATATCTTAAAACACCAAAATGTGGTGTTTTGTGTTTTTATTCAGATATTTTAACTGCCAAAAGGTGGTTGTTAATGCCCAAAAGGCAGTTGTCAATAAAAAAAACACCCCTACTTATGGAGAATTGCCTCCCATCAGACAAGTGTGGGAAGCGACTGCAGCCAGAGAGATGCCAGACTGTGAAGGGTACCACCTGGACCTATGCAAGATTAGAATGTAACAACCCCTATATGGGGTTAAGAAACCCTGCCTGTATAAACCACCTTGATTCCAGTCAGAGGAGAAATCCAGTGACAAGAAAGGCAGTATATAAATATTGTTGTTGTTATACCTTTACTCTTTATGAGTTAAAAGTCATTAAAAGCTGTATGACTATTATAATCATAGCTTCATTTTCCTTCCTAAGTAAGTTTGTTCTGAAAATCAGAAATGGGATACATGTTGCATGGGGAGTTTTCCCTCCCCCCCTTTTTTGCATGTAATAAAATGTGCATTCTGTAGTCCATTGAGCTGTTCTGTTTCTCTTTCAAATGTCTCCACTTCAGGTAACAACCGATGAATTCATGAACTATTACGCTGGCGTCAGCGCTTCGATAGACACCGACGTCTATTTCATTGTGATGATGAAAAACGCTTGGAAGATCTGACTGCACTGTTTATATAAATGAGACTCTTTGGTTGGCTGGCTGGCTGGCTGGTTGTTTGAAAGATCTTCTTAGTTTCACATGCAGAATAGTTTGTGTTCCATCCTTGTAATTGTCTATTGCTGCACTGATTGCAGTAAATGAGAGGAAATGATGGTCACTATTATTATTGTGCCTGTTGTTTTGGTAGGACGAGTCTCAGAGAGAACTGCATGATATTTCAGCAACTGTGCTGTGTGTGTGTGTGTGCTTCATCCTTCTTCCATCAGCTGTTCCCCTCTTGCAACCCTTCCTTCTGGGTTTATTGGCCTCATTTGGGCTCTGAGACCAGAAATAAATCAAACTGGGATGGGGGGAATAATCTGGGAATAGGAGCACTAGGTGAAGTCCACTGATGAAAGACTGGTTAAGCAGCATCCCCATCCGCTTCTTCCTCAAAACTCTCCTACTTCTATATGTTATTCAGCAAATATGGAGATGAAAACACCATTTAGGATGCAATTCTTACCTGGAGGTAGGCCGGCACAGTTAGGCCAGTGAAGTTTGGCCAGCACAAGGGACACCGTAAAGTATGTTTGGACCACTCTCAGGGCGCAATCCAGGGTCCTGCGTTGGGCCGACGCTAGCAGCAGTGTCAGCCCAACAGCGCCAGCCGAAGCCGGCGGTTCAACACTCCTGCGCCAGCTGAGTTAGGCCCAGTGTTTCTGGGCAGGGGGTGGGGGGTGGGAGAGCATTTCCATTAGGCTGTGTCCAGGATCCCATCCCCAGGCTGCTCGGTGTCCTCGACTCCGTGCCTGCTAAACAGCAGCAACAGATCCAAGGATCCCACTGGGGCAGCTGGTGCCTACCCCGGGGTAAGGGCACAAATGAGCCCCAGCCTCAGGGAGGCTGCAGCCTGCTCCCGAGCTCCACCAGGTACAGCCCAGGTCCTGCCAACAGCCTGCCCAGTGATGTCATCTGGGCAGGACGGTCCGGAATGCCGTACCGCTTGTTCCAAGGACAGGGTGCAACGGGGCGCCATTGCGCGGCAGATGCCGCATGCTTTTTGGCCCTCCCTCCCTCCCCTGTGCTTGATTCGCTCCAATATAGAGCTATTCTGGGCACAGGGAGGCGTGGCCAGGCTCCACACAGGGGCGGGGAGCTGCCACTCAACCATGTGTTCCATTTGTTGGCACTGATGGATGACATCACTGGGCCTGCCCAACCACCTGCCTGCTTAGGATTGCGCCCTGAGTCAGAGAGGCCAGCACACAGATGTACGCCATCCTCCTTGACTCTGAGAGTGGTCCCAATGCGCTTTACTGTGGCCCTTGTGCCGGCAAAACCTTGCTGGCCTAACTGTGCCAGCTTACCTCCAGGTTAGGACTGCACCCTTACTAACATGTAATTCTGCCCTAGGTAGGCAGGAACACCAGGAAATACAACTGACAGCATCCATGCTAAAGAGATTAGTTTTGGTCTGTGCCATCTCTTCTTTCTTTTGCATAGGAGATCTCCTTCTACCCAGAGCCAGATTGAGAAGCAATGATTGAGATCTGTGGTTGGCACACACCTGCGGTTACAGTGGGGGCATTCCAGATCTGGGCCCTGGCACAATGGGAGGAGGGCGTTCAATGTTTCTCCCCCATGCCATTTGCCATTTTTGGGAAAAAGATCCCCATTCTCCCCGGAAAGTGCCTTTTACCCTGTTAGGGAAAATGCTTGTGTGGGTATGAATGTGTGTGTGTGTTGCGTTCACCACCACCCCGCCATGCAACTCAAAATTTGAAAACCAATTTATGAAGTGTAAGGCAAACAGCTCCATTATGGCAAAATATCAGGATTTGTCTTGATCTTTATGACCAGAATTTTGTGACAGCAACAGTGAGGTTATATTACTATGATGATTTGCTACCATAGAGAGAAGGGGAGGAAGCCATAGTTGATACTCATGGATGTTACGGTACGTGTATAAATAATCTATGGGATAGCGCTGACGTCCAGATTTTTTTGTTCTTAAAAAAACTATTTATTTAGACATGACTATCTCTGATTCAGAGTGGCTTGCAATATAACTATCAAAACCACGAAGACCAGCAAATCAAAATTAAACCTTACAAACGAAGCTATTGTGCTATAAAAAGAAGCAACGGCGAAATGGTATATATACTGCAACATACGTGACAAATCCAGGCATGTTGGGTAAAGTATGACGTGACAACAGATTCCAGCAATCTTATAAGAAGAGGACTCTGAGAAAGCCCTTTGACAACTGGAGCAGTAATGAATAGCAGGATTCAAGTTTCTGCTATGGCTGCAGCAACAACCACAGCATTGGCAGTCGTAGTAACAAGTAAGTAATACATGTACCACTGGAGACACTTACAGAAAATGTTCAGGTCAGACAAAGGAAGTACTTTGCATTGTGCAGTAGCGTCCCTAGAGGGCATCGAGGAGCTAGGTTTTGCAAGGGGCCTTGCCTTGCCATGTAAACGGCTCTTGCCCCTCCCCGCCAGGACTGGCTACAATACGTCACCCCCTTCTCCCTCTAGAGATGCTTCTGGCACAGTGTGTAATTAATTTATCGAATTTGCCACCAGAAAGGTGTGAGTAACTGAAAGTGGCTTAAAGGGAGATTAGACGTAGCTTTGGAGTAGAGCAGTGGTTCTCAAACTTTTTAGCACTGGACCCACATTTTAGAATGACACCAGAAACGATGTTATGACCAGAAGTGCCATCATTATGACACTAGAGCCTGCGGCTTTCCTGAGAATGCAGCAATAAATGGAGCTATTTCTCAGCCATTTTCCAGTCGCAAAGTGAATCAGAAAGGGAAAAAAAGCCTATTTACAATCTTGACACAAGCAGAATAACCACACAGTCTTCCTCCTTTCCAGCATCCCATCTTCCCATATTTTCAATATAGGTGCTCTTGGTGCCTTTCGACCCACCTGAAATTGGATCGTGAGCCACTGGGGGGTCCCGACCCACAGTTTGGGAACCACTGGAGTAGAGGTCTCTTGAGGGCTGTGTCGTGATGAGAGAGAGCTACATTGCATGGAACCCCCAGATTCAGAGGCTTCGTCTCTTGTGGGCTGCCTAGAGGCATCTTGTTGGCCACTGTGGGAAATGAGACGTTGGACAAGATGAGTCTCTAGCCTGATCCAGCAGGGTTTACTCTTATGTTGATCACCTCAGAGTCACCTTTGTAGTACAGCGAGATAGAGTGTTTCAGCACATTGCTTAAGAACATAAGAAGAGACCTGCTGAGTCAGGCTAAAGGCCCATCTAGTCCAGTTTGCTGTATCTCACAGTGGTCCACCAAATGCCTCAGGGAGCACATGAGACAACAAGTTACCTGCATCCTGTTGCCACTCCCCTGCATCTGGCATTCCAAAGTAGCCTACTTCTAACGTAAGGAAGTTGCACCACCGATCATGGCCTGTAGCCTGCGATGGACTTTTCCTCCAGAAATCTGTCCAATTCTCTTTTTAAAGGCACCTAGGCCTGATGCCATCACACCTCCTGTGGCAAAGAGTTCCACAAATTAATTACCCGCTGGGTAAAAAAGTATTTCCTTTTATCTGCTCTCACTCCCCCAACACTCAATTTTAGTGGCTGTCCCCTGGTTCTGGTGTTGTGAGAGAGGGAAAAGAACATCCCTCTATCTACTCTTTCCATCCCATGCATAATTTTGTATGCCTCAATCATGTCCCCCTCAGGTGCCTTTTTTCTATACTTTTTTCAGCGTAGTGCTGATAAAGTTAGTAGTTATTCTCAATCATTTTTTACCATCATGAACCTTTTTCGGGGATCAATTCAGAACTGAATTCTTGCAGCATGGATAGGATGATGTGGTGTGTGGAATCCTGTGGTAATGAGTTCCATGGATGCCACATTGGAATGAATGGGAGTTATTCAGATATGTGCTTCTACAACTTCCATTTTTTCAGTGGGTTATGCATAAGAGACTATTGAGGTCGATAAACACAATGAATGCCACCATAAAATCCAAATCCACCTTAGCAGGGCATGTGCTTAATGCACCCTTGCTTGGCTTAAAAGAAAGGCATGTGATCAGAGGCACAACACACTGGCCCAGCACCCGGGGCAGTGATGTCATGAAGTCACCTGACTTCGCATTATGACATCATTTCTTGGATTTTTCCTGGAGGAGGGGAGCAGTTCTCCTGCAGCTTCATGCTTTGAAGGAGAAGGAACGAAGGGTGCCAAGCCACCAGCACCTCCTTCAAAACTAGGGTGAAGCCTGAGGGGCAGTCATGTGTCCCCCTTTGGCGTAGCACAGTGGCATTCAAACTTTTTAGATCGGGACCCACTTTTTAGAATGGCACTCATGTAGGGACCCACCAGAAGTGATGTCATTAACCTGGAAGTGGTGTTGTGGCAGGAAGTGTCATCGTCAAGCAGGAAATGCCATCATTATAACATAATCAAATGACACTCCTGAAAGGCAAATTGGCATCCTTGGGCTGCAGCGATTGTACAACCATGAAACATCCCTGACAGAAAACAAGATGAGGACAAAATATTATGTAAAAGCACTGATCTAAAAACAAAATTTAAAGAAAACACTTACGTGAACATTCGTACTGTTAACACTCCCAAAAGGAATATAACAAGAGTAAGGTCTGCAGTTTCCAAGACGGCTGCTTCCAGCTTTCCGCGACCCACCTGATGTCAGGTTGCGATCCACCAAGTGGGTCCGGACCCACAGTTTGAATAACACTGGTGTAGCATCTGGGGCAGGTGCCCTTCAGGCTCTGTCCACATCTCTGCATGCAAACATTTCTAGGTTCTGTATGCGTCAATGATTTCAGCATCCAGCTGGCCCCAGAGGAGTACCAAGGGGGATCACAGCACTAAGTTTTGCAAGCAGCTGCTCCACCTTTTTCTTCAGAGCCATTCCCAGGGGCTAGAGCAAAACGGAGGCTATGTCGGCTCCGAAGAGGAGGGGAAGCGGCTGCTTCCAAAACGTAGTGCTGTGAACCCCCCTAAGCAGTGGTGTTATTCTACTGGAACGCTGGGCGGGACATCCGGGTGATCGACAGCCCGCCTGTCGCATTCTGCAGCATTCCGCTGTTTGCGTAACCAATTACGCCACTTGCATACATTACGCAAATGGTGTAACGCTGCGGAACGCGACGGGCGGGCTGTCGATCACCCGGATGTCCCGCCCAGCGTTCCGGTAGAATAACACCACTGCCCCTAATAACACCACTGGCTGGCCTGAAAATCCCTTGCTAATGTTATTGGCAAAGTTCTATTTAAAATAAAGCTTAAAGCGCCATTGTCAGTAACTGTGCAGTACCTGCACATTTTTGTTGTTGTCCTTGAAAATAATTCAAGGATGAAAAGGATGTGCATTCTAACAGCAGCAGAAGACTTGACCTTTGAGTAAATCCAAGTCCAGACGAGACTGTCTGACTCCATATACGGCAGCTTTCTATGTTCAAGTCAGGGTTTCCAGATCCCACTTGTTCCTGTCCCTTGAAAAAGTCAAAAGGCAGGTAGGGATTCAACAAGTGCAGATTCCTCCCATTTTGCTACAGTTGCGGGAGGTGCACAATCTGCCTCAACATATCATCGTACACCAGTTAAAAGGAGAGCAGCAAAATTCAGAGCTAGGACTGGGCCAAATAAATCAGTGGGGAAAGGAGCAGGTGGTAGAAGCACCTTGGTGGTCTCTGAAATGCTACGTGTAGGGCTCCATCATACCATGTGCTAGTATGGTATGACTTCCAAACCTCTATGGCTAGACTTCTAAACCCTACTCAGGTGTTTCCCTCCACCCAGTAGCATACCTACAGGGGGTGGAGCAGGGCAGTATTGCAGGTGCCACAATGCACTGCTTACTGTTGGAGCCA